>CM060322.1:65425823-65428323 GCA_030674155.1 Stramonita haemastoma
TGCAAAAACTTTTTTTTTTAAGTACGATAACATATGGTAGGACCAGCTTCAGTTAAACGAGAGAGAGAGAGAGAGAGAGAGAGAGAGGAGAGAGAGAGAGAGAAGAGAGAGAGAGAGAGAGAGAAGAGACGAGAGAGAGATAGAGACAGAGACAGAGACAGAGACAGAGGACAGAGAGACATAGAGACAAGAGTAGACAGAGTGACAGAGAAATCATAGAACAGAGAAGTAGAGACATAGTGACACAGAGAAGATGAGAAAAGAGAGACAGACGAGAGACAGAGAACAGAGAGAGAAGACAGACAGAGACAGAGACAGAGAGAGACAGAGAGATAGACAGACAGACAGACAGAGACAAGACAGAGACAGAGTTCTGAAAACAATGAAACAGACAGACAGAAGAATAGTTTCTTGCAATGATCGCACGCAAACTTCCCAGACGCAATCCGACACGTGTACAGGGAAAGTGGGTATTGGAACACACACACACACACATACACACACACACACACACACACACACACACACACACACACACACACACACACACACACACACACACACACACACACACACACCGTCAGCAATGTTGCAGATAGCCCAGTTTTCTCTGACAGCTGGAAGAATGAAAGACAGGAGTTGGAGGGGGGGGGGGGGGGGGGGGGGGGTAGAGGTGTAGGGGGTGTAGGGGGTGTAGGGGGTGTAGGGAGTTATGGCCAATGTCAGAAAAGGTCATAAGTCATTGAAGACAAATGTAGCCAATTATCTATACCCGGAAAACTTTAACGGCCAAATTCTGGAGAGAAAAAGTTTGTAGTGGAGTTGGTTTCTTTGTTTGTGTTTTTTCTCTTCTCTCCTTTACTGACATTTGCCTTTGTTCGTTTCCTTTGTATGCTATTCTTTTGGGGTGTTTTGTTTGTTTTGTGTGTGTGTGTTTGTGTGTGTGTGTGGGGGGGGGTTGGTCTTTTTCTGTTTTTTTTTTAATTTTCTTGCCTTTTTTTCTCTTTTATTTTGTCTTTATTTGTATTTCTTTTCTTGTCTCACTTTCTTTTATGTTTTCTTCGCTTTTTTCTGTTTTTCTTTACTTCGTTCTTTTTTCTTCTCTTTCGTTTTTCTCTGCCTTATTTCCGTTCTTTCTTTTTCTTCCTTTCTTTCTTTTTCTTTTTTTCTTTTTTTTTTTCTTTCGTTTGTTCTTTCTTTCTTTCTCTCTTTCTTTCTTTCTTTCTTTTTTTCTTTCTTTCCTTCATTCTTCCCTTTCTTTCTTTCTTTCCTTCTTTTTTCTTCGGTCTTTTCTTCCTTACTTTGCTTGTTCCTTTCTTTCTATCTGTCTGTCTGCCTTTCTGTCTTTCCGTCTTTCTTTCTTTCCTTCCTTTCTGCCTTCTTTCGTTCTTTTTTTTAAACCATTTTTATTCAGTTTTATCATGTTGTACATTGTTGTATATTATGAAGCGTGTTTTTCATATACATATAAAAAGCCAGCAAAACATTCACATAAAGGATAATGAAAGATAATAAAGTATAACAGATACTAAGGAAAACAAAATAAGAAAAAAAACATACACACACATACTCACACACATATGTTAAAGTTAGAATGAGAAGAAAGATGAGACAGCGAGATAGACAGACTGACAGAGGTCACAATTATAGATAGTATGTTTTACATGGGTTAGTATACATTTCTTTTATGAAGGTTCTGACTGTCACTTAACATAAACCATGATCATAGTAAATAAAAGTATTCGACGGATATTCATAGACTTAATTTTCATCACTGACTAAGGCCTTATTTGAAGTCCGTTCAAGAGTAAAAGTGTTATTGGTAAATTTTTTACCTGCTATGTACTCCTCTATCAAATAATCATTATCTTCCTTTCAACTTTTTGATGAACATCTGCAGTACAGGTCTACTTCTACTTAATTTACAAGGGTAATATATATATATATATATATATATATATATATATATATATATATATATATATATATATATATATATATATATATATATATATATTGTTTAGCAAACAGGATAATGAAATAAAAGATGCGATCAATGCATATATTGTTGTCAAATCCAAGTATTGCTAAAGGCTTTGTTATGTGCAAATTATACGCATTCATACAGCTTTCATCACTGCATCTGTTAGAGTTTGTCAAAACCTTTAAATAACTGTACATTGCAAAAACATGTGTCTAACACTGTCTATTTCTTATTTGCAAAAATTACAGAGATTGCTATCTGTTACTCCCATCTCTTTTAATGTTGCATTGGTGCCCAGACATCTATGAATAATCCTCAGTTTACACCATTTCATTTTTTACATCAGATATCTTATTTACATTTTTTTTTCCAGTCATTCTCAAAATTCAGCTTTTCATTCCATTTTGTACAACATTTGTGAAAAAACATCATCACCAATAAAAAATATCATAGAATAGTTTTGATCCCTTTGGTACTGACTTTATCCTTCCTTGACAAAGCGGCATAATTAAGCAT
>CM060322.1:65433323-65440823 GCA_030674155.1 Stramonita haemastoma
GACCCCTGGTACTTCCATCATGATGCTCAGCAAGTGATGACTAATGAAACTATTATTTTCTGTCGTCGAACGCTCAGAAACAACTATGGAGACGGGATAGCCTAGTGGTCAGAACATTGCACTCGCAATTTGACGACCCGGGTTCGATTCCCGGTCGAGGAGAATTTTCTCCTGGAGTTAACATCAGTGCTGACTCCGCTCTCCCCAAAAGTCCTTCGGATGAGTCTATAAACCGAGGCCCCGTGTGCGAACGCACGCAGAACACCTTGCGCACACGTTAAATCCTGTTCAGCTTTTCGTAAGAGTAGGCCATTGTATGCCGGTGGGAACAGATGACAAGATTTACAAAACTGCATACGCACGGGGACTGGATGTAAAAAACCACATGAGTGCTTATCCCATTATCCTCGATAATATAAATAAATAAATGAATAAATAGTGTTTTCTGTTTTATGAGCAAAAAAGCGTTGCACTACCGACCGTTAAGCGCCTGACAAGTCAGGCCCAGCACATCCGACTTTGGTATGGGTGAGAATGGTGGTCTTTGAAGTCTTTCTGGGGAAAAAACCCCAGGAGAATGGACCAAAAGGGCAGAGAATAGACATGAAGAAGGTGACAGGAAGAAAAAGGAACAAGGCAGAAACAAAGAGAAGGATAGAAAAGTGGGAATTCCGAGCACAGAATTTCCAGAAGGTGGGGATGCTATTTATACTCACATGCTCCCGGGATCCCCACGCAAAACCAGCTTTGTCTCCGAGATTTCCATTAGCTGCTGTTCTGGAAGATTTTTTTAATTTTATTTATTGTTTTTCTTTCGAGGATAATGGAATAAGCACTCTTGTGGTTTTTTACATCTAGTCCCCATGTGTATGCAGTTTTGTCAATTTTGTCATCTGTTCCCACTAGCACACAATGGCATACTCTTTCGAAAAGCGGAGCAAGATATAACGTGTGCGCAAGATGTTTTGCTTACGTTCGCACTCAGGGCCTTGGTTTATAGTCTCATCCGGAGGACTTTTGTGGGAGTGGAGTCAGCACTGATGTTAATCAAGGGGTAAAATCCCCTATAAATGGGAATCGAACCTTGGTCGTCAGACTGTCTGCACAATATTCTAACTACTAGGCTGTCCTGCCTCCCCAACCCCCACTCCCCATGCCCTAAGAGCCAGGAAAAAATGTTCAGATATCTTCCTGACTGTGCGATCGTTAGGTTTGTATAATTATCACCATTGTGGCTGATATCTTTCTGACTGTGCGAAGTTGGGTTTGTATATCACTGTTAACAAATAGGAAAGGTTATTGCATTTTCCTTTTCCCCTTTATTTAAATGGTGTTTGTGCATTTCCATTTTTTCCTTTTTTGTTGAAAAAAATCCTTCCATGATGTAACACAATTTCACATCATTTGCTTATAGTATGCACACTCTGTTGGATTGGAGCTGTCTGTCTATCTGTATGTCTATCCATCTATCTATCTATCTATCTATCTATCTATCTATCTATCTATCTATCTATCTATCTATCTATCTATCTATCTATCTATCTATCTATCTATCTATCTATCTATCTATCTATCTATCTATCTATCTATCCATCCATCCATCTATCTATCTTATCTATCTATCTATCTATCTATCTATCTATCTATCTATCTGTCTGTCTGTCTGTCTGTCTGTCTGTCTATTTATCTATCTATCTATCTATCTATCTATCTATCTATCTATCTATCTATCTATCTATCTATCCATTTATCCCTTAGTCTGGCGACCGTGGGGGCACCCCTGAAGACTTGACAACCAGTTCCCTCCATTCCTCTCTCTTTTCTGCCTTTCTCAACATTTTGTTGAGTTCTAGGCCTGTCCATTCGTTGATGTAAAATAATATGATTTTAAAAAAAAAAGGTTTGTACATCACCATCTGTACTTTCTGAAGTGCATGTTAAGGCAACATCCCATAAAGACATTGTTAGTGATCTGGTCAGGTTTCCCTTCCATGCTTTTTAAAGAATCGTGACACCCTTCTGCATATCTAACTAGGTGGAGAGACAAGAAAACGGCTCTACATTTTTTTCAGGGGAATTTGTGAGGCAATAATTTGCTCCAGGGCGGCTTGAGCTGCAGGCCTATATGGCAACGTTTTGGCGGCTCCTGCGACAATACTGGAACCATTCGTATCGGCGATTGCCTTTCCAATGGACCATTCCAGCGACGTGGAGAAGGGGGGGGGGTTGTCTGCTGCATGGGTAACAGTTTGCCCTCCATACTTACTTACCCAGGCTTTGTGCTCTAGAGACTAGAGCACAACGCCATTGTCTTCAGAGACTGACGGGTGTCTACCTAACAATGATGAGATAGTGACCGTTTTCCCCCTACCGATAGGCTGGTCACGTTCTGATTTTGGGGATGTGCATGCCTTAGATGGTGGGAATTCAGATAATGAGCTTGTATGTTGTTATAGCCAACGTTATGTGTTCCAGTTCACCAACAATGTTACATCTATGATGCTTTTTCTGGTTCAATATTTTGACAGTTTATCTTGTTTATCTTTGTATGTTTTGTGGTGTTGTCGTTCACCCCCCAGTGAAAGTTCTTGTGGTCTGATATTAAACTTAGGTATCAACTCAAAATATATGTGTCTCTGTCTGTCTGTGTGTATGTTTGTCTGTTTGTTAATCTGTCTGTGTTTCTCTGTCCCTCTATCTGTCTTTCTGTCTATCTGTCTGTTTGTCTCTCTCTCTCCCTCTCTCTCATTCTCTCAAACCACCACCATCACCATCCTACCACATTTTGCCTTCACAACCACCACCACGATCATGAAGCAATTAAAGAAAATACACTGCAATATAACATAAAGACCAATATAAGTCTCTGAGAGCAAGCGCTCTGCACACACATTATTAATATGCTCATCTTAAATTATGTCAAAGTTAGTTATAAGACAAAAAAGCAACAATTTTAAAAAAGACTATGCAGACGTGCACGAAAAGAAACTTCAAAGATTTGCAACTGTCTAAACTAATAAAATACCGCTCTTTCCGATAAAGAAAACAAACAAAACAAACAGAAAGATAAATTACCCCCCCCCCCTGCCTCCCCACAAGTAAATGCTCTGTTCCCCCACCACCCTCCTCACAAAATAATCCAAAGGAAAAAAACCTGAACTGGAGAACAACAACTAAAAAACACCCGTCTGTTGCATTACAGAGTCACAACACTACAGAGATCAGAATTACACTCTTGCACTAGACTCATATAAAAGCAAACACCATCTTCTTTAAAATGCAATCCTCACCCAAAAGAATATAAATCATTTCTTGTTGGAATCCATTCTTTAAATTCAGTGCTTGTTGCCATTCGAATTAGAATCACACAACTTCTCTCGTGTCTAATCTAGAAAAGAAATGTCCTTGACTTGAAGCAGCAGATTGAATTACTTCCGCTGCCCTTGATTCTGTACTGGAAAGCGACCAGCAACAGAAAGACAAATGGTGAGGATGTCTGCACTTCTCTTTTGTTGCTGGAGGCCATTTGCTGATTGTAGGGAGTGGAAAAAGAAAAGAGAAGAAAATTTGTTTGGATCTGGGGATATCAATTTTGATTTTGTTGTGAACCCACTTTTAAAAAAAAAATTGGTCGTGGTGGATGCAAGTTGTTTGGACTATAAAATGTAAATGTTGATAATTTTTTAACAATAATTTTGGATTGAAATCACATGTGCTGAATTCCTCTGTGTGTGTGTGTGTGTGTGTGTGTGTGTGTGTGTGTGTGTGTGTGTGTGTGTGTTGTGTGTGTGTGTGTGTGTGTGTGTGTGTGTGTGTGTGAGAGAGAGAGAGAGAGAGAGGGGGGGGGGAGCGCATGTGCTCGCGCACGTGTGCACACTAGCATACATCTAAATAGGCATGATTTGTGCATGCACGCACGCGTGCAAATGTGCTTGTGTGTTTCACGGTATATTTTGTTGGGTACGTCAATACCAAGAACAGGACACAAGCTCAAAGCAGTCAGGTTCCAGTTTTATGTTTGGTTCTAGAGCTAAAAACTAACATAAGAAAAGAAATACCTCATGCCACTATTCCTGGCATTGCTAGAGTGTAGAATATAACGTAGGTGTGTGTGGGGGAAGATTGGACACAAATGATCTACCAAGCAGTGAACAGAAAGGAAAGTGTTTTTCCCTAAATAGATCAGCTCAGGAAACTTGAAACCATTGATGCTGGCATAAAGAACTGAATGGCAGAAGTGATATTGTTAGGGTAAAGCCTGCCAGGCTTCCTGTGACAACTCTCTTTCTAGTGTGGAAAGAGCAGCACTGGGCTGTCTGTAGTTATGACTTCGAATCACCTTCTATTCTATGTTCAGTGAGCTTAAAGACAAAGTATTTCAGAATGTCAGTTTGTGTGTTTGTGAGAGTTTATGCACTTTGTGCTTGTACATGAACACACACACACACACACTTACACACACACTCGCGCACACACACACGCACGCATGCACAAACACACACACACACACACACACGCATGCACGCACAAACACGCATACATACTCACATACGTACGCATACAAGCACAAACACGCACATACACACGCAGACACATACAAACACGCACGCACGCACGCAAACACACATACACACACGCACGCACAAACACACATACATACACACACGCACACATGCACAAACAAAATTAAACATAGACACACACACAGACTCACACACACAGACACACACACACAGACACACACAGACACACAGACACAGACACAGACACACAGACACACAGACACACCCACACCCACACACACACACACGTGCGTGCGTGCGTGCGTGCATACAGCACTAAACATGCTTTAGAAGTGCTCCTGTTTTGAGACCACTTGACAGGCTGTAGGCTAGGCTGTCTACCATAATATGTCTGGCCATCAGTCAGCCCTCAGAGTGACACACTTATGAAATGTTGGTCACGCACTTTGACCAGGACTCTCAAACTGGGATCTGGAAAAGGGAGGCATACTTAATGGGGGTAGGAGCTGGCTGAAACCTCCCCTCTCCTACCCCCTCCCAAATCCTCGAAATCAGTTAGGGAGTTAGCCCACGACCTTCATCCAGGAATCCCCACAAGAAGAACTGCAGAATATTAACTGGTCAATGTCAGTTTTTGTTTGTTTTTTATTCATTCTCCCCTTTCTCTTTTCTTTCCTAATCTTCATGTGTATCCTCCACCTCTTTTAAAATCATAGTATCCTCCTCCCTTTTCTTCTTCTTCTGAATGCATATTTCAGTACATAAAAATACTTTTTGCATATGAAAGACTTTTAAATAATGAAACAAAAAAATCAGAAAAATGTGAGGGAGTAAAAGACTTGTGAAGAGATGTTTGCTTCAGCTGATGACGTCCAAAACAAGCTCATTTAAAAAATTATATCCAAATTTAAAACACTCTCTTCCTCCTAAACAGAAGCAGAATAGTAAAGATAAACATAAAAACGAGACAAAACCACACGTAAAATAAAAAATAAACCAAATTAATTAAAAACCCAAACCACCATAAATGCCTAAAATGGATTATCCAAAATTAATGGAACATCCAGCTCATCATTTCCTCTTGTTCCAAAAATCAGAGTTTTATGGAACACTCTTTCACAAACTAAAAACGAAAAGCAGATACACGCTCTTCGTTCACATGCAGTCTTAAACAAAAACTCATTCTTCTGGTTAAAATCAGCGCTTTGAATACATTGCTTGTCACCATTTGAATTAGAATCTCACATCTTTCCTTATTTTAATCTCTAAATAAATGTCCTTGTCTTGAAGCAACATATTCAATTACCCCCCCCTCCCCCCCCCCCCCCCCCCCCCCCCCCCCATCTTCCAGTTGACTGTGAGGCAGAATGCAGCCAGCAACAGACAGACAAATGGTGAGGATGTCTGCACTTCGCCTTTCTTGCTGAAAGTCATTTGCTGATTTTAGGGAGTGGAAAAAGAAAAGAAAAGTCGTTTCAATTTGGTGAAAACAAAGTTGATTGTTTCCTGTTTACACTGTTTACAGTGCATGTCACTAGTTTAGAGTGTAAATTCTCAGGTGTGGGCATTGAACTATAGTTTTGGATTGTAATAAACAGGTTTCCAGGATTAGTTTCTGTTGGGGGGGGAGAAAGAGAGAGAGAGAGAGAGAGAGAGAGAGAGAGAGAGAGAGAGAGAGAGAGAGGAGAGAGAGAGAGAGAGAGAGAGAGAGAGAGAGAGAGAGAGAGAGAGAGAGAGAGAGAGAGAAGGCAAGGCAAGGCAAGGCAAGGCAAGGCAAGGCAAGGCAAAATTCTTTTATTCGAGGATAATAGATAAGCACTCATGTGCCTTTTTACATCCAGTCCCCACCCCTTTCAGGGATAACATCAAGATAAAAAAACAGCCTCAACTACAACAAAAACAATTATAATGATCCAATTACCAAGAGCAAACCATACCAAGTATCAAACAACAGGTAAGAAATAAGACAGAGATACAATATTAAGGTAATGTTATAAAACAGGCACTCATTCAGGAACGAAAATAAGAAGTAAGAATCAAGAGAGAGAGAGAGAGAGAGAGAGAGAGAGAGAGAGAGAGAGAGAGAGAGAGAGAGAGAGAGAGAGAAGAGAGAGAGAGAGAGAGAGAGAGAGAGAAGAAGAGAGAGAGAGAGAGAAGAGAGAAGGCAAGGCAAGGCAAGGCAAGGCAAGGCAAGGCAAGGCAAAATTCTTTTATTCGAGGATAATAGATAAGCACTCATGTGCTTTTTTACATCCAGTCCCCGCCCCTTTCAGGGATAACATCAAGATAAAAAAACAGCCTCAACTAAAACAAAAACAATCATAATGATCCAATTACCAAGAGCAAACCATACCAAGTATCAAACAACAGGTAAGAAATAAGACAGAGATACAATATTAAGGTAATCTTATAAAACAGGCACTCATTGAGAAACGAAAATAAGAAGTATTTATTTATTTATTTATTTATTTATTCTTTTATATCGAGGATAACAGAATAAGCAATCATGTGCTTTTTTTCATGCGGTCCCCGTGTGTATGCAGTTTTGTAAATATTGTCATCTGTTCCCACCGGCACACGATGGCCTACTCTTACGAAAAGCGGAACAGGATTTAACGTGTGCGCAAGATGTTCTGCGTGCGTACGCACACGGATCAAGAGAGAGAGAGAGAGAGAGAGGAGAGAGAGAGAGAAGGAGAGAGAGAGAAGGAGAGAGAGAGAGGAGAGAGGAGAGAGAGAGAGAGAGAGAGAGAGAGAGAGAGAGAGAGAGAGAGAGTGTGAGAGAGTGATGTGGTGTATATGTGATGTGTGTTTGTGGTGTGTGGTGTGTGTGTTTGTTGTGTGTATGTGTGTGTGTGTGTGTTTGTATGTTTGTATGTGGCATGTACACTCCTACATAAATGCTTCCGTTTAAAAAATATGACATACACCCAAGACAGTGTTTCAGTTTTAAATAAAGAAAAACGAAGCACAAAAG
>CM060322.1:65445823-65463323 GCA_030674155.1 Stramonita haemastoma
TATCAAACGACTTCTACTTTCGTCTTCTTTCCGATATGTTCGTATCCAAACAGCCTTCCAGCCTAACTGTCTTGTAAAACAAAAGAGAACACTTCGTAATATTGATAGCAATTTGTAGCTTTAGATGTTGCATCTCCATAAAACCCTTTTTATGTGGGCGGAGGTGCGAAATGACATTTTGTTTGCTGCCTCCACATTTAGTTCTAAAAACAGTTTACCTGACTCTTGTTTCAAAGCACTCACTGTTTATGTCCAACACCAACAAAATCTGACAGAAATGGGATATCGTCAGCAAAAATAACCAAACATTTCTGCTGCTTCACCGATTTGGTTGTGGTTCATGTTGTCTCTTTCCGTCAGTTTTATGGTAAATTCATTTGTAAAGACGAAACAACTGAGGGTGATATAAACTGGCTTGACTGACTCCTTTTGGACATAAAAATCTGTACATAATTTTGTCACGTATATTAGCCAGCACCATGTGATAAATTGCCCAGACTGATCCATGTAATCTATTATTGATACTATTTTTTCTTACCGCATTCCATAACACATTTGGATTTACACAGTGAAAGGGTTTCCTTCAAATCAAACAAATGTCAAGTAAAACTTAGGATTCTTATTTAAACTATTGTTGAATAAAAGTAAAACTGGGGTTTCTATCTAAACAGTTGATGAATCAATGAATACAATATAAACACGTGATGATCAAATTTAATGTACTTTTGATCTACTCTACATCTAGCCTGCTCCTCAGATATGTTCTGTTCTCTGTCTTCCCATGGCAATGGCCTTTTCTTTATCATGTAGATGTACTCTTTCCAGTCACAGCTGTTCAGGCTATTCCGTGTAAGTATCCCCATTGTCTGCGTCCTCTTTTATATGTACTGGCACTATAACAGAGTTAGACTAAGCCTTTGAAAAACGTTCCCTCTTCCAGCAATGAATAGGACATTTTACCTAAAAATTAAAGACATGCCTTAGCATTTCACTTTTATTTTATGTGCGCCTGGACTTTTATATTGTGTTAAATGTGTGGTACTGGTGTGCTTTAGTTTTATCTATCTATCTATCTATCTATCTATCTATCTATCTATCTATCTATCTATCTATCTATCTATCTATCTATCTATCTATCTATCTATCTATCTATCTATCTTCTGTCTGTTGTCTGTCTCTCTGTCTGTCTTCTGTCTGTTCTGTCTGTCTTTTTCTCTCTCTTCTCTCTCTCTCTCTCTCTCTCTCTCTCTTCTTCTCTCTATCTATCTCTCTATCTCTCTCTCTCTCTCTCTCTCTTCTCTCTCTCTTTTCTTTTCTCTTCTCTCTCTCTCTTCTCCCTTAGTCTGGCGAACCGTGGGGGTACCCCGAAGACTTGGCAACCAGTTCCCTCCATTCCTCTCTCTGTTCTGCCTTTCTCAGGGTTTTGTTGAGTTCTAGGCCTGTTCATTCGCTGATGTTGTCCTCCCATCTCTTCCTAGTTGCCTCTTTTTCTTCCTCCTTGGATAGTGCCTTGCAGTATTGTTTTTCAAGTCCTTTTGACATCTAGTTTTAAAATAGGATCTTTAAAAGGGGGTTCTTCTGTTTCTTTATTCTGTTCCCCATTGCTAGCTCTTCTCGTCAATGGTTTTCTCCTACAGAACGAAGCATGCTACAGAAAGGGTCAGAGCATTTTTTCAAACCAATGTCTTTACACACCATAGTTTTCTCTGTTCACTGATGTGATGGCTGACAAATCCAATTTTGGATTTTGGCTGACTCATACAATTCCCTTCGTCTAACTGTCACTGTTTTCCCTTTTTTCGGAGCTTATTGTATGATGTCCACTCTGCACTCTAATAACTCATTTCGTTTGATTTAATCTGTTTTTGATCTTTTCAAACTTCTCAACAAGAGTTTGACAGCTTTCTTCTTTGACTAACATTCTTCGTCAAACCAGTCATTCAGTTTTCTTTCTTTCTTCCAGACTTTCCTGTCATACTTGCTTCTGTTGTGCTGCATATGAAGTGAAAAAAATATCAACACATCCCTCCTCCCCTTCACTTATAACTGTTTTTGTTCTGTTCAGGCAGTCTTTAAACTCGTTTGAAGCAGTCTCATTTCAGAGAGAGAGAGAGAGAGAGAGAGAGAGAGAGAGAGAGAGAGAGACAGAGAGAGAGAGAGAGAGAGAGAGAGAGAGAGAGAGAAGAGAGAGAGAAGGAGAGAGAAGAGAGAGTCTCTCAAGGTTTTGATCGGACAAGCAGAGACAGAAAATGAACATCGATTTATACATTTGATTTACATATAAAAGGAAGACTAAGACCAGGTGGTTTGCCAGAAGCGGTATGATCAGACTACAGTGTTAGCCTGTGGTGTTCTAATCAGTTTTAATAGACAACGCTTTTCACGTTTGCCAGGATAGACGCGACAAAAAATGTCCACAAGATGTAGCAGAGTTTGGCAGGACTGCGACTGTTCAGCATGACCGGAAATCTGGACAAGATGTACATCAATCATTGACACTATTGTCTTTCTTTATTCTTTCATATCCTGGACACAAAACTGCAAAATAGATAAGTAAATCAAGAGTGTTAGATTATAACGCTATCACAGGAAACAAGGGAATACATGAATCAACAGAGAAATAATAAATGAAAACAAGAATGAGTGTATTAATAGATAGATACACTAGTGACAGGGTTTCCTAATTACCTCCCATGTGGAAGAGGCAGAAGAAGCTCAGCTGTGTGTTACTAGAATTGGACACACCAGTAAATTGTGCAAGGCTATGTTTCCTTTGGGGAGGTTGACCTAGTTAGTATTACAATATGACAGTATAGCCATCTGAAAAAATTGTATCTTCCCTCTGAGAGACATGTACCTCACTGTAATGATTTTATTCCACAGTTCTGAGTACATACCAGTTATGAGATCTAATATTATCTCTATTACAGGTAGTATAGTCAATAAATAAATGTTGCTAGGCCTATGTGATCAAGACTATCTTTACACAAAACTACTTGTCTTTTTTTGATCATTTACCCTTCCTGTCATACTTTAGGTACTCTTCCTATGCTATGTCTATTACCTGTCTGTCATTTATTCAGCAGTTTGGGGGCCACAATTCCCCCCTACACTACGATGAGACCACCGCATTTAACTGGCCCACTACTGTCACAAGGGCAAAAAGACAAAGACACTTTTAAACTGACGTCCCTGACCTTGTTTCATACAATCGTGCATACATACACACACAGCTTTGGTATCTTGGACCTTCAACCTCAAGATGTGATAAAAATGATGACGGATTAGTGCAAGTGACCCTTGGTAGAGTGCAGAGGGACGAAAATGATATTTCTAATGACAAGCCGTCCATTTTCCTGTCTGCCACACAGGGCCTGCCATAGATCATCCTCCATGAAAGTGACCCATGGAGAATTTCGGGCGATTTATCATCACTGTCGTTTATGTCGTCTCCACTGTGTGTGTGTGTGTGGGGGGGGGGGGGGGGTACGTGGGTGTGAGGGCACACATAGACACACACACACACACACACACACACACACACACACACACACACACACACACACACACACACACACACACACACACACGGCTAATGAGAGAGAGAGAGAGAGAGAGAGAGGAGAGAGAGAGAGAGAGAGAGAGAGAGAGAGGAAGAGAATTCTTTGTTTAGTAAGAATTTATTCTTTTTCGGGTTATGGAAAATCGTTCATGTCTTTTTATCTCCTCCGGTGCAGCAACTGAAAATTGTATCGTCCACAGCAGAAATGGCCTGCTTTCGAAACGAACGTGTTTAGTGTAATCTAAGATTGTCTGTGTTCGCACCGAGGACATCGGTTTAAAGTCTCACCAAAGCGGACTTTTAGGTGGGATGTGGGATTTCGCACTGATGGTTTAAGCTCCAAAGAGGAACTTGAGGAGTTCGAACCGGGCACTGATGCTTAGCGCATTAACTCTAACTACTGACTATCCGTGTCGAAGAGGGAGAGATAAGAAGCGAAGACTAGATAGAGATGCAGAGAGAGAGAGAGAGAGAGAGAGAGAGAGGAAGAGAGAGAGAGAGAGAGAGACAGACAGGACAGACAGACAGACAGACAGACAGACAGACAGACAGACACAGACAGACAGACAGACAGACAGACAGACAGACAGAAGACAGACAGACAGACAGCAGAGACACAGACAGAGACACAAACAGACTGAGAGAGAGAGAGACAAAAGGCAAAGACAGAGAGACAGACAGACAGACAGATTCAGACAAAGCTGGACAGAGAGAGCCTATCATATGGCAACTGCTGGTTCCGAGGATAAAAACACAAAGATGGCTCAGCACGTCTTTGTTTTGGAGAATCTTTTTCCTTTTTGTATTAGGGGGTATCATGCTCTTCCACACAATCTCTGCGGCTTCCGGCAACAAGGGCATGATGGGAATGAAGTTCGAAGACAAGTGGGTAAAACAGGGGAACTAATCTCTTCACGGTTGTTTCTGACTTGTTTTGTCTTTTCGCGCCCTGTCTATGGTGCTGTCTTGCTTTTCCTTGTCTTGTGTAGTCTCTTCTTTTATATCTTGTCTTCTCTGTCACTTGTCTTTCCTTGCCTTGTCTTCTCTCTTATGTCTTGTTTGCTTTGTTTTGCCTTGCCTTACATTGACTCAAATGCCCTTCTCTCTCTAACATATACTATTATCACTATTGTTGTTATTATTCTTATTGTTATCATTATTATCATTTATTGTCCTAGTTCCTTTTGAGTTCATTTTGTTGTTATGAGTTGTACAATATTGTAGCTAAATATTTTTGGGTGGGGTTTTCTTGGTTGTACTTAGCTTGTTTGCTTGCTGCTTCATTTCTGTTTGTTTGTCTGTTCTTTTGGTTAAGAGCTTTTTTTGTTTAAGTGCTTTTTTCTTGTTTTGTTTTGTTGTGTTTTTTGTTTCTTTGTTGTTGGTTTTTGCTAGATAGATGGCTTGATGAACAAAGCAAATTTATTGCTTACTCAATGTACCATTTGGAAAAAAAATTAAATCTCTCTCTCTCTCTCTCTCTCTCTCTCTCTCTCTCTCTCTCTCTCTCTCTCCTCTCTCTCTCTCTTCTCTCTCTCTCTCTCTTCGGTATTGTTTTTTATGCGATTCTACGTCGTTATGCATATTTTTTCCGTAAAAAATGTTTGGATGGCTAGAGGCAAAAAACATGTAATTCTTAATCTATTACCCTCTGAAAAATAAAATGTGTTCAATTTGTTTTCTCTCTCTCTCTCTCTTCTCTCTCTCTCTCTCTCTCTCTCTCTCTCTCTCTCTCTCTCTCTCTCTCTCTCTCTCTCTCTCTCTCTCTCTCTCTCTCTCTCTCTCTCTTCTCTCTCTCTCTCTCTCTCTCTCTCTCTCTCTCTCTCTCTTGTCGTGTCGTGTCGTGTCGTGTCTTTTCTCGTCTTGTTGTGCTGCAGTGACCTGGAGTTTAAGGTAAACAGGCTTGTAACTCTAACACACCCAAATTTTTAGGTCTTGAGTTCGAATCTCGGATACACCTGATGGATTGGAGATGGAGATTTTTGCAACATCTCATTTGAATTTTTTTTGCAGATTTTTTTTTCTAATCCTTCATGTGAATGTATATAAAATATCTACGTTAAAGACCTTATTTCTACAAGTTGCCAAAAATACCAACAAACTCCCAAGGGATGGGTGTAATAAAAAATAATTATTATGTTTTTTGTTACCCTTTTCAAATAAAATTTGTTGAGTTTTTCTTGTTCATCCAAGATTCTTCTATAGCGCACAATATTTTGCTTACATTAAAAGTTTTAGTAATATACTTCTTGATCAGTTTGGAGTAGCGTACATTTCGAGTACATTTCGAGTAGCGTACATTTCCTACCCTATAGGAAAATAATAAATTGGAAAACTGAAACACATATCTAACTTCCCATATTTTGATATGATTCATTCCTCTTGTCTTGCCTCATTCTCATCACAGCAGATCTGTTTATATCAAATTTGGACTCCTCTCCGGAAGCGAGAAGAGCAAGCTGCTACCGTGAATCGGGAATCGCCATGACTTTTTCCTGTATAAGTGATGTCACTGACATGGGAACCTTGCCTTTTGTCTTTCCCAAAGACTAGCACCTAGAACAACACTTAGCATTTTGTGAAACACATAAGACGTTTGACTTTTAAACAAGGTTTGCGCGAATGATTATTCGCTTTCTAATCCCATGGATATTTGTGAATATCAAGACCATGAAATCACACAAAGCTGGACTTTTTTCGCTGTTAACTTCAGGCAGACTTAGTAAATAGAAAACAAACACATTAATTTTAATATGTGTAGTAAGTAAGTAAGAGTGGATGTTATGTCTTCCGTTGTCAATTCAGATGCAGCATACCAGTGTCCTAACCTCATCCCTGCATACATGCACTGTAAGATGAAACATACACAACAGTGCTGTCAGTTTGAGGAAAAAAGGGGAAACTTTTCAGCGCAAAAGTAAGATTCTATCAATGTTCTGATACAGAGATTAGTATATATATATATATATATATATATATATATATATATATATATATATATATATATATATATATTGGAGCTGCAGTGTAGCACACTTGTCCTATTTTACACGCTGCACAAGTGGTGCTCCTTTAAGAGAAACAGAAAACTGAACAAAGCAGACTTATGCAAGAAAAGTGTTTTATCAGTCTTGTGCTCCCACACAAGAGAGGCAGAGAATCATGATCATGAGCTTGTTCTCTGACGTTTTTTCATCTGCGTGTGGCAGATGCGCGCATGAGGTAATTCAGGAGGAAAAGGAAGTGAGTGCCGGAAGCGAGAGGAAAGAAGATGGCTGCCGTGTGTAGCTAACATGGCGTGAAGCCCTGACCCCCACACGTCCTGACTGAACACAGCAACATGAAACCTGACTCTTCTTTATCCCTCGGGACCTGGTTTATCTGGAGGAGTTGTGCACACATGCTGCAGATGGGAAAACGGAACCCAAGTGCTGGCTGGGGAGAAAAATGCACTTCGATTTGCTGGCGACTCTGCTAGGCTGATTGTGGGATTCTATCTGTCTGTTTGATTGTCTGTCTGTTTGTTTGTCTGTCTGTTTGTCTCTCTGTTTCTCTGTTTGTCTGTCTGTCTGTTTCTCTCTCTCTGTGTCTCTTTCTGTCTCTCTCTGCATCTTTCTCTGACTCTCTCTCTCTTTTCTTCTCTGTGTCTCTTTCTGTCTGCCTGTATCTCTGTCTGTCTGTATCTTTGTCTGTCTCTCTCTATCTGTCTCTCTGTCTGCCCGTCTCTTTGTCTGTCTATCTCTCTGTCTGTATGTCTGTCTCTCTACCTGTCTCTGTATGTCTGTCTGCCAGTCTGTCTGTCTGTCTGTCTCTCTGTCTATTTCTGTCTGTCTATAAATTCCTTTTTTTTGTTGGTATCTACCAAGCCGTTTCTTGTTTTGTCTTGTCTTATCTTATCATCATCACAACAGATCTCTGTAGGTAAAACTAGGACTACTCTCTCTGACTAGAGCATCACAGAAACCTGCAGGCACATTTTCCTTAATATTCAGAATTTTTCAAAGTGCAAAATGAAAAGTGTAAATGGAATTATTGTTCTCTCATCCAAAAGACAAGTTTATATATTAACATTACATAATATAGTTTTACAATGAATTGAAGAAAAAATTCGAGTTTTTAAGGCAACTTTAATCATAGACCTCGTGCTGTCAAAATAGGTCGTGCACAAAAAGGCTAGTGAATCACAAACACCCATTGCCATTTTTTTCATGAAATAAAGAAAGACTGTTCAAGCACAAAACAGACACAGTCAGATCTGTGTGGCGACAAACAGAGGAAGGATGGAGCACCTCTGTGGTCAAAGGAGAATGAGGAAAACTGGCTAAGGCCTCAATCTCTCCTGTGTATTTCATATACATGCAGAGGATGAAGCATAGATAAGAATTACTGTATTTTGCAGAAAAATCAAAGTACATAACACAGACTCAATGATATATGAGATGTCTTTATTCTTCATTTCTTTTTTACTTGGGTACTGGTTGCGGTAGTGGTGGGGGTGGTGGGATGCATTTCTGAGAGCATTTTTGCTATAAAAACAAATTGTTGCAGATATGCTGTGGCATATGCGAAATACGCCACTCTCATTTACATCCCCATTAGAACAACAATGAAAAAATCAGAACCCAGTTAAAGAAAAGGGTCTTCAGACTGAGCTAATCACACGCAAGAGTGCCAACAATCACAACTGGCCTGTTCTTCTCCGATTTCCTTTTTTCCATTCCATGCAGCAGATCTGCGCATGCGGCAATCAAGAAGAAGAAGGAAGTGAGTGCCGGAAGCAAGAGGAAAGAAGATGGCTGCCGTGTGTAGCTAACATGGCGTGAAGCCCTGACCCCACACACGTCCTGACTGAACACAGCAACATGAAACCCGACTCTTCTTTATCCCCCAGGACCTGGTTTATCTGGAGGAGTTGTGCACACGTGCTGAAGATAGCCTAGTGGTCAGAACATTGTGCTCGCAATCTGACGACCCGGGTTCGATTCCCGGTCGAGGGTATTTTTGCCCTGGAGTTAACATCAGTGCAGACTCCACTCTCCCCAAAAGTCCTTCGGATGAGACTATTAACCGAGGCCCCGTGTGCGAACGCACGCAGAACATCTTGCGCACACGTTAAATCCTGTTCCACTTTTCGTAAAAGTAGGCAGTCGTGTGCCGGTGGGAACAGATGACAAATTTACAAAACTGCATATACAGGGGTACTGGATGTAAAAAGCACATGAATGCTTATTCCATTATCCTCGATATAAAAGAATAAATAGATGGATAAATAAATAAATAAAGAGATAAATAAATAACTCACTAAATAAATAAAGATAAAGAGTAAACTAAGCCCAAAGACAGATTCAGAAACAAAGCTGAATGGTTTTCTTTCTGGAGGAATCTGTGGGGCTCTGTGTGTTGGTTTGTCTATCTGTGCAGTGTCCGTCAGAATGGTTAGCATTACAGCTGTGTATGGGTCTTTTCATCATCTACCAGCCTTTCTCTTTCTTTGTGAGTCAGAGAAGGATGAGGTGAGAGAGAGAGAGAGAGAGAGAAGAGAGAGGAGAGAGAGGAGAGAAGGAGAGAGAGAGAGAGAGAGAGAGAGAGCCAGCCAGCCAGCCAGCCAACCAGCCAACCAGACGGACAGACAGACAGATAGGGCAGACAAACAGAGAGACAGATACAGATTTTTTTTATCTTTATCGCCAACAAATTTTATTTAAACACCGGATAATAAAAGATTTGAACTGAATTGAATTGAGAGACATAGACAGATATGTGTGTGCACGCATGCACACACACGCGTGCATGTGTCAGTATGTTTCTTCGTGGGTAGGCGCTGCACTTGTGGCGACGCGCTCTCCCGGGGAGAGCAGCCCGAATTTCACGCAAAGAAATCTGCTGTGACTCACTCACTCACTCAGTCAGTCCCATGTCCCAAAGGACGTAGGGGGGACATGAGAGAAGACGCAACAGCGATCTTTTTCCATGCTTCACGATCCTGTGTGGCTAGTAGGAGATGTTGCAGGGGTTGGGCGGTCCAGTCTTTGATGTTGTCAACCCATGATTTCTTTTGGCGGCCTCTTCTTCTCTTGCCCTCGACTGTTCCTTGCAGGATGGTTTTTGCTAGGGTGTTGTGTCTTGTGGTGTGACCAAACCACATCAGCTTTCTCCTCTTTATGGTGGAGAGCAAAGGCTCTTGGGGGCCCACACGCTTTTTGATTTCTTCTTTCACATAGTTATTGGTCTTGTGTTCTTTGTATGATATTCTGAGGAGTCTTCTGTGGCACTTGTTCTCGAATGCTTGGATTCTCCTCTCTAACTCTGCTGTCAGAGTCCATGATTCACAGCCATATAGGAGGATAGATATCACGAGGGATTTGTAAAGGTGGTATTTGGTGCAGAAGCTGATGTTGTTGCTTCTGATAATCCTCTGGAGTCTGACTAGAGCAGATGTTGCTGTTGCAATGCGAGCTTTCACTTCATTGTTTGATGTGCCATCTTTTGTTAGGATGGAGCCTAAGTATTTGAATTGGCTCACCTCTTCTAGTATTTCTCCATTCATCTTTATTTCCGTGATGTCATTACTCGCGCTGTTGACCATGATCTTTGATTTCTCTGTACTGACCTCCATGCCGTATGCGCTCGCTCGATCTGTTAAATTGTCTGTGAGGATTTGCAGTTCTTGTTTGCTGCTGCCCATGAGGTCAATGTCATCTGCAAATCTGAGGTTGCAAAGGGGTCTTCCACCAATGGAGATGGAAGTGTGGTGGTTTTGCAGTGTCTCTGTCATGATGTTTTCGAGGAAGAGGTTGAAAAGTACAGGTGAGAGAAGGCAGCCCTGGCGAACCCCAACCGTGGTCTTGAAGAACTCGCCCATGTGATTGTTTATGAAGACTGCACTTCTTGCGTTCTCGTACAGAGCCTTGATTACTTCAATTAGGCAGCTGTCAATGTTGAAGTGCCTGAGTACTTGCCAGAGGCCGTCATGCCATACCCTGTCAAAGGCCTTTTTGAAATCTATGAAGTTATGGTACAAGTCTTTTTGGTGTTGGAGATGCTTCTCTATCAGAATTCTCAGATTGAAAATTTGTTCCATTGTGCTGCGTCTTGGTCTAAAGCCCGCTTGTTCTTCTGCCAGGAGTTTTTCCGCTTGGTTTTTCAGTCTGTTGAGGACTACCTGCAGCATGATCTTGCTAGGATGACTTATGAGACTGATGGTTCTGTAGTTCTGGCATTGCTTAAGGTTTCCTTTCTTTGGCAGGGGTATTACAAGAGACTGTGTCCATTCTTTTGGCCATTCTTTGGTGTCGTGGATCTT
Organism: Stramonita haemastoma; assembly: GCA_030674155.1. NCBI lineage: Eukaryota > Metazoa > Mollusca > Gastropoda > Neogastropoda > Muricidae > Stramonita > Stramonita haemastoma. The sequence continues at coordinate 65,456,686 of CM060322.1, forward strand.
CTGACAAAGTTCTGTGAATCGCCTTGCTGTTTCATTCCCTCCATTTTTTATGAGTTCAGCTGGGATGTTATCGATTCCAGGGGACTTCCCCTTCTTCAATTGTTTAATAGCTGTGTCTACTTCACACCTTAGTATTGGTGGGTCTTTATCTTGGTGTTCAGGGGGTTTGTCAGAAACTATGTTGGTATCTGGGCGTAGTGGGTAGTTATACAATCCCTCACAGTATTCTGTCCAGCGTTGGAGGATGGCATTGTTTTCCGTTAAAAGATTTCCTTCTTTGTCTTCTATAACAGAGGCTTTAGGCTGTGTGGTTTTCGTTAGTGCTTTCAAAGTGTCGTAAGCTGTTTTGCTGTTTCCCTTGGCCATTCCAGCTTCGATGTTGTTGCATTGTTCTTCTATCCATGCTTCTTTGGCTTCTCTCATCTTTTTCCTCACTTCTCTGTGGCTATCCATGTACTTCTTGTAAGCTTCTTGACTTGTGAACTTTTGTTTCTTAAGTTCTCTTCTTTTGTCGCAGAGGTCAAGAACCTCATTTGTCACCCAGGGTTGTTTCTTTGTTCTGCTTCTTCCTAATGTTTCTTCTGCTGCTGTCGTTAGCACTTCTTTGATGTTGTTGGCCAGTGTGTCCACATCATTGTTGATGGCTGTGAGTGCCGCGAACTTTCCTCCAATGTTGGCTTGGAAGATCTCAACCACTGTTGGGTCTTTGAGTTTTTCCAGGTCGAATCTTATGCGTGGGCTTTTTGGCTGGTGTTTTGCTTTCAGTTTCAGCCTGATGGTGGTAAGTACAAGGTCGTGGTCACTGCCAATGTCAGCTCCTGGGAATGTTCTTGTGTTTGCCTTGTTTATGCTGGATTTGAATCTTTGGGGTGACAGAATGTAATCAATTTGATTATGAATCAGACCATTTGGTGAGTGCCAGGTTGATGTTCTGGATGGCTTGTGAGGGTGGAGTGTGTTAGCCAAAGTCAGTTTGTGCTTCTTTGCGAATTCCAGCAGCCGCTGTCCTCTGTCATTTGTTTCTCCCAGTCCAAATCGTCCTGTGGTTCCTGCCCAGGTGTCATAGGCATCAGGTCCCACCTTAGCATTCCAGTCGCCTTCCACAATAAGGATGTCTTTTTTGGGCGTTTTGGAGATGACGTTTTCAAGTTCTTCATAGAATTCTTCTATCTGGTCATCGTCGTAGTCAGATGTTGGAGCATATACTTGGATGATGGTGAGATTCTGGGGTTTTGCAGAAACTCTGATTGAGATGAGTCTGCTAGATACTGGTGTGCAGCTGATGATGCTTGACACAATCTCTTTCCTGACAATAAAGCCTACTCCATGTTGATGTAGTTTCTCTTCTCCGCTGTACCATATTTTGTGGCCGTCTTGCGTGGTTGTTTCTCCAAAGCCAATCCATCTGACTTCCGCAAGCCCTATGATGTCCCATTTATACCTCTGTAATTCATGTGTAAGTTCCTGTACTCTTCCTGCTTGGTACAGAGTCCTCACATTCCATGTGCCAATGGTTGCCCCTTTAGCTGGAAGCTTTAGAGTTTGTTCTGCCCCAGTAGCACACTTGTCGCTCCCACCCTGGAGGCTTGCAGTGGGTAGCGCGGTCGTTGTTGATCCGGGCCTCGACCGATCCGGCATGTATGTCTGTTTTGTTCTTCTCATGTCCTTTCAGTGGGCTTGAGGAAGCTTGGTGGCGCCCATCTCCTCTCCAAGACTCCTACTGGTGGTTAAGAATGCACCAGCCCCTCACAACGTTTCGCCCGCCAGTAGAAGCGGTTACCGGGGTGTGGGTGGGTTAAGGACCCGGACCCAGAAGTGAGAGTTGAGTGCCAAGTGAGGACCAGTGCTCCCGTCCATCCCGAGGGATGCTACTGCCAGGTTTACAAAGGTACCACCTCTCCTTAAGCACCCCATACACCCCATCTTCCAATCTTCCACCCCACCCTCATCTTCCAAGCCATCTTCTGCTGTGACATAAAGTGGTATAAAATAGAATAAAAGAAAATACGTTGATCCATTCAAGGTTTAAACCTGTTTATTTTCCACTGAAAAATACTGGTTTGACCTGTTCTCGCTGAATCACAGGCTATTCAATGTACAAGTCTTCAATCTTCTGTAGACTAACATAGTAAGACAGGATATTTCATCGGCAGACGACAGTCACTAACACCATTTCCTTCTCTATAATGCCTTTGCAGATTGGTTTTCTAACCAACCCCCACGTCTCACTAAGACAGCGACTTTGGCTGTTTCTGTTGTTGGTAATATATATCTAACGCTATCACATCACTAAGGCCATGACTGGTTCTGATTGGTTCTTAAACACTAATAATTATGTCATTACGACATTGACTGATTCTGATTGGTTCTTTACCGCTAACACGTCACTAAGGCAAGGACTTATTCTGATTGGTTCTCTACCGCTAACACGTCACATGGGGTAAAGGTAAAGGTAAAAGTAAGGCTATTCCATAACCTATCTCGTCATAGGGGAGCGAGGCATCAGAGACCTCAATTTCTCCAGGGGCAAGCATATTGAGGGCAGCACCCATCTCCTCTCCCTCGCTGCTTTACCTTCTCTGACCCTAAAGAGGGCAGGTACCCATTTACAGCTGGATGAACTGGGGGGGGGGGGACTGTACTGAAGCCAAGCCATGGAAACGGTCACCCATCCAACTGGTAACCATGCTCGATGCTGCTTAACCCTAGCTTGGGGAAAGCGAGTGCTCTGACCACTGAGCTATCCCGCCCCCAACATCACTAAGAGGAGGCCTAAATCTGATAATGTCTGTAATCAACGCTACTTTCCATAGAAGAAGAGACTGATTTAAGCTGTTGTAAGATCGACACTTATTTCCCACAAAGAATATGACAGGTGCCCACCCGTTTTTTCTTACCAATGATTTCCAACTGAGTAAGGGAAATGATTGTGATTGATGTTATTGTCTGATCAACTAGTAAGGGAATGATTGTCATTGATGTGATTGTCTGATCAACTAGTAAGGGAATGATTGTCACTGATGTGATTGTCTTCTCTATTAGTAAGGGAATGATTGTCACTGATGTGATTGTCTGGTCTATTAGTAAGGGAATGATTGTCATTGATGTGATTGTCTTCTCTATTAGTAAGGCAATGATTGTCACTGATGTGATTGTCTGGTCTATTAGTAAGGGAATGATTGTCATTGATGTGGGTGTCTAGTCAACTCTGACTTCTCACCCAGATAAAGGATAAGCCATGTTTCTCTGTCTAGCGTTGACATCAAGAACATGACTGATACTGATTGACTTTTTGTCTTTCGCTCATTCCCAACCGAGAGGAGGACAGTGACTGGCCTGTTATCCATGTCACCAAAACTCACTCAGGGACTGGCCTTGATTTGTTTCCAAACTGTACCCTGATGCAGATAACACTTTTCTCTTACTCGTTCACCAGCTTACAATGCTCAGTTCTCATTAAAAGTATTTTTAAGGATTAAATTTGTGACCAATCGTGATAATCTGACTAAAATCGTGGCTCTTCAAATCTCTCCAACTTTGATTTTATTTTGAAGTATATTGATGCTAAACAACCACTTAAGCTATGCCAAGGTTTTTCACCATGTGAAATCAAAAGTAATCAGGTTAAAATATTGCTTTGTTCTAATAAATCACATTGTTATCATTTTTCCCCCAATAATTTTCTCTGAGACTCCACGAAACACAGTTGTTAATGAATAATCATTGGATTAGTCTGTGGCAAACACAAATCTGTGTCAAGGACGCCAGTCTTTCCACTTGATGAAGTACAATCAGGTCCCTAACGATTCTAGAGCTCCTAGTTAAAGGCTTCAGATCGATGGAGAACCTTTAGAGAAGCTGTACAGACAAACAACACTGGATGTTCCATGTCTAGCGTACTGTGAACAATCAACTATTTCTTGTATTTATTTATTTATTTATTTATTTATTTATTCATTCTTTTATATCGAGGATAATGGAATAAGTACTCATGTGCTTTTTTAATCCTGTCCCCGTGTGTATGCAGTGTAAATCCTGTCATCTGTTCCCACCGGTAGCACACAATGGCCTGCTTTTACGAAAAGTGGAACAGGTTTCAACGTGCACAAGACGTTCTGCGTGCGTTCGCACACGGAGCCTCGGTTTACAGTCTCTCCGAAGGACTTTTGGGGAGAGTGGAGTCAGCATTGATGTTAACTCCAGGGGAAAATCCCCTCGAACGGGAACCAAACCAAGGTCGTCAAATTGCGAGCGCAATGTTCTCACCACAAGGCTATACCGTCCCCAAGTCCCTCAATCTTGCGGTTAGCATGAAACAGTGCAGATGTTACGTCAAAGACGGAGGAAACCGCAAAGAGGATATAAAAGATGACGTGACAAAAGGTAGTTACATGATATACGGAGACATTCACCAAGCAAATATTAGCAGAAAACAGCCTTCCCCCAACTCGCAAAAAGGTCTCCCATTTACCCGAAAATCAAAGAGAATAACAAAACCGAGAAAATCTCCAACACAGAATATTGTGGTGTTGATGATATACCGTTCACGAAAATAGCCTCAAGCATACAGGATTTCTGTTGTGCAATCCTTTTCTTGTGATTGATCTGTTCCATCACATCTCTCTCTCTCTCTCTCTCTCTCTCTCTCTCTCTCTCTCTCTCTCTCTCTCTCTCTCTCTCTCTCTCTCTCTCTCTCTGCTTCAGATCTGTATCAACCTTTCTGTTCTGTTCTCTCAGATGTAGTGATACATAAAAACGCATTCTCAATCCTTTAAAAAAATCCACATGGAAACATTTTGGCCAGATACATTTCATTACCAAGCTCTTGACATCTGAAAGCCCCGCTCTGTGAAATAGACATCTTGATATCAGTTCTTTCAAAGAGCAGGAGTTGGATGTAAAAATAGCGCGTGGGCGCTTATCTTTTATCCTTGAAATAAAGAATTTGGTTATGCCTTGCTTTGCCTTGCGTTGCCTTGCCTTGATTTGCCTCTTCTTGCCTAAACCCTCTCTTGCCTTGCCTTGCCTTGTCTTGCCTTGCTTTGTCTTGCCTTACCCTTTCTTGCCTTGCCTGACCCTTTCTTGCCTTACCCTTTCTTGCATTGCCTTAACCTTTCTTGCATTGCCTTAACCTTTCTTGCCTTGCCTTGCCTGACCCTGTCTTGCCTTGCCTTACCCTTTCTTGCCTTGCCTTGCCTGACCCTTTCTTGCCTTACCCTTTCTTGCCTTGCCTTACACGTTCTTGCCATACCTTGCCTTACCCTTTCTTGCCTTGCCTTACCCTTTCTTGCCTTGCCTTACCCTTTCTTGCCTTGCCTTACACGTTCTTGCCATACCTTGCCTTACCCTTTCTTGCTTTGCCTTACCCTTTCTTGCCTTGCCTTACCCTTTCTTGCCTTGCCTTACCCTTTCTTGCCTTGCCTTACCCTTTCTTGCCTTGCCTTACCCTAATCTTTCTTGCCTTGCCTTACCCTTTCTTGCCTTGCCTTACCCTTTCTTGCCTTGCCTTACCCTTTCTTGCCTTGCCTTACACGTTCTTGCCTTGCCTTGCCTTACCCTTTCTTGCCTTGTCTTTCCCTGCTCTGCATTGCCCTGCTCTTCCTTGCTCTGCTCTTCCTTGTCTTGCCTGTTCCTACCTTGCTTTGCCTCTTCTTGCCTTGTCTTACCCTTTCTTGCCTTGCCTCTCCTGTTCTAGACTTGCCCTTTCTTGCCTTGCCTTGCATTGTCTTGCCTTGCCTTACTCTTGCCTTGCCTGCCCTTCTTTATCCTACTTCAAAAGCAGATAACTCGCCCTAACGAACGCTAGATTCTTCATAGGAAGAAGACTGCCTGACTCTGCGTGCCTGTGTAAGCTTCCTGGAGGCTGGAATGATCCTTAACTCTCCATCTTAGCTCTGAGCTTTGAGGTCTGTCATAATAGATTAATGCTGATTCTTCTGGACTTGTAATTGTAACGGTTTGTTTTCTGGTTTGTTTGTTTATTGTTTTGATTTTTTAATGGGGAGGGTTTGAAGAGGGTGGCATTTTTGTGTACTTAGTGCCATTAATTTTTTTGCAAGATTTATTAATAGTTTAAGGATAAGTGCTTGAGTGCGTTCGTGCGTGCGTGCATGCGTGCGTATGTGTATGTATGTGTGTATGCGTGCGTATGTAAGTGTGTGTGAGTGTGTGTTGTTGTTGTTGTCTTCAATTTAACGCCTGTTCACTCTAAGTGATATTAGACGAGAAAAGTGGAAAGTGTAATGGAAGTTATTGAAGTGATTGAAAGGGCTGAAAAGAGAAAACGTCATAAGATAGTATTAATTTAATGGTGGTAATTTTGTACGCTTAAAAAAAGTGATAACAATACTCTTAAAAACAGGAGCAAAAATTAAACTCAGGAAAGTATTAACATTTAACAATAATAATGTAACTACAATGAATATTCCAGTGGGCTGTGTGATAAACATCCAACAATGGCAAAGGCTAACTTTGAATTATCAAAAACATTTTCCAGAGACTGCTCAGAAAATGCAGGCAAAAATGGTTTTACAATTGGGCACTCAAATATGATATGAGTGTTTGAAATGTGATCTCTACATAGACATCTGACATTTTTTGCAAAATTTAGTAAGGAATGCATTTAATTTCATTCTAAA
>CM060322.1:65473323-65478323 GCA_030674155.1 Stramonita haemastoma
CTTATTCTATCACCCTCATAAAATAAAGTTTCGTTTTTACGTTTCTGCATGATTCCAAATTTACATTAATGCGCAAATTTTCATGAAGGGGGATTAGATGTTGAGACATTCGGAAGCAAATGATTTGTTTATTCGAAATCAAATGCCCAGAAAGAAAGGGTAAGCTGTGTGTGTTACTCCTGGGAGATTAGTGTTACTGGCAAAATCACATAGGTTATGGGGCACCTTTAGTTTTACCGTCGATCAGTCTCCTCAAAAGCCATTCTCCATTAAGATGTGTGCCATCACTTTCTTCCCTTTCACCTTTACCTACCCCGCAGTGTGGCAGGACCGTTGGGCCCACTACCCTGAAGAATTTTCAACCGGCTTTCTGTGTGCCTTAACCACGGGGCCACAAGCCACCACAGCGGGCTGTGGCGAGGCACAGAAAACACTGAGCGTTAACTAAAAATCACACCGTAATGTGATGAGCAGTGTCCACAGAGGGGATCGGAAAGAAAGCAGTCAGACAGACAGGTCTGTAAACACTGCAGCGGTACAGAACGGAAATCCTCGCCCCTCCTCTCTTTCCCTCTCTCTCCTGGCCTGACTGAAGATCTATGCACACGTCTGCTGATACAGTCCACAGAAGGGGCTGTGTGGGAAAACATTACAGACAGAACAAACTTTGTGCATACTGTAACCGTCAAGAGGACACAGGAATCGGGGAGGGTGGGAGCCTAGTGGCTAGAGTGGTGGATTCATGACTTAAGAGTTCTCTGAGGGCCGGGGTTCTAGTCTCCTCTGGTATGGTTTTTCAGGGAATTTTTCCTTCTTGAGTCAACACTGGTTCCGATAATTATTCCCCTGGAAGGCATTAGGATCAGACAGCGGCCACGTGTGCAAATGCATGCACATCTTTCACAAAACTTAACAGTTCGTTCTTTGTCAGAGGAATTGACAAGTTTTGGATGGTGCTACGAATGCCTCTAGCATACCTAGCATGCAGCCCACTACTAAAACATGGATGAGCTCTGCCAGGCTCTACCTGCTCAAGACATACCGCCTGAAAGAAAAAAGTTGATTAAGTGTCCAGTGACTGCTCATGAACTTGATGGAGAAGACATTCAACCCATTACTGTCTGATCAACGCTTCAGGCCAGTGGTTATGATCCTTTGATTTCAATCCTGTGGGCCCATGGCATCGTGGGTTCAAATGTCGAGAGCAGTGCCTGGTGAATTAAGGGTGGGGGGTTTATGATCTCCCAGGTTAACTCAAAGCCTAAACCTGCCGGCCAGAGCCTTAATTCAGGTCGTGTGTGTACACATGCAAAAGAAATATGAATGTTGGATATCTCATCCTTCCTATCATCATTCATTTCATGTAAAAATGAAGTTTTCCACTGTTTCAATGATAGCGCCTGCTAAGGCCAGTGAGTAGAATCTCCTGCAAAGTTACAAGCACAGAGTATGGAAAAGACCAGGCATTTCTCATTCCATCTAATATGAAGAATATGAGATAATTTGATTTTTCCCGGTTTGTATGAGTGGAGACAAGATCACTCACTATTCAAGGAGGAAGAAAAAGAGGCAGACCAAGGAAGAGATTGGAGAACAACATCAGCGAATGGACAGGCCTAGAACTCAAAATTTTGAGATAGGCAGGACAGAGAGAGAGAAATGGAGGGAACTGGTTGTCAAGTCTTCAAGGGTGCCCCCACGGTCGCCAGACTAAGGGCTAGATAGATAGATAGACAGACAGATAAATAGATAGACAGATAGACAGACAGACAGATAGATAGATAGATAGATAGATAGATAGATAGATAGATAGATAGATAGATAGATAGATAGATAGATAGATAGATAGATAGATAGACAGATAGATAGATAGATAGATAGATAGATAGATAGATAGATAGATAGATAGATAGATAGATAAATAGATAGATAGATAGATAGATAGATAGAGAGAGACAGAGGTAGCTAGCTAGCTAGATAGAGAGGTAGGTAGGTAGAGAGAGAGAGAGAGAGAGACAGAGAGACAGAAAGACAGAGAGACAGAGAGACACAGAGAGACAGAGAGACAGAGAGACAGAGAGAGACAGAGAGAGACAGAGAGAGAGACATTATAGTTGGTTACTAAAGTTAAGTTTGGTTTTAAGGAAACTGGTTTCAGGTTTATCTTAGTTTATATGTGCCATTGATGTGGTTTGTCCCACAACGCGATGGCCATCCTGTGTTGACCAGGACGTTGATGCAAGGAATAACAATAGAGTTGGCTTTAAACCCTGGTTTTAATCTGTATAATCTGTGACGCTCCACCACGAAATGAGTCGCTTAGCAAATAATCCACTTTTCCGCTAGGAGCCATTGAAGGCAGTCGATTAAAGGTTGTCGATTTTGATATTTTGAGATATTATAAAACTATAGTACATATTCTACCTTGTAGTGAATTATCAAAGCATAATTGTGATCCCTTTTGTATTTAAACGTGCTTTGAAAATAGCGAAGCCCTCATTCTGACCACCTATTAAGATGCTAAATTTGCACATTATTTTCTCATTTTGACGTCTCCTGCAGTCTATCATTTCAATTTGTAATAACTTTTGATAGAATGTTTTCATTTCAGTCTGTTTTTTTGTGTTGTATAGCCATTTCATTGCAAATTAGTAGCATGTCAATAACTAAAAGTTGACGTCTTGTGCAATGCGACTCCTTATGTGGTGGAGCGTCACATATCATCGCACGATTTTAATCTGAAATTTCAAAACATGACTAGGTGACAGCCCCAATATGGGCTCTGTGGTCTGCAGAGGTCTACCCAGCATGATTGGATTGGATTGAATCGGATTGGAAGAGGGAGGGTTACTTCTTACGTCATTGTACCAGGGACAGGTTTCTTGTTTTCGCTTGCTCTTTTCTGTGCACTCCCTGCGTGTTGTAGGCAGCACTTCTCTTTGTGCTGAAATCTGAGAGAGAGAGAGAGAGAGAGAGAGAGAGAGAGAGAGAGAGAGAGAGAGAGAGAGAGAGAGAGAGAGAGAGAGAGAGAGAGAGAGAGAGAGAGAGAGAGAGAGAGAGGCAAGGCAAGGCAAGGCAAGGCAAGGCAAGGCAAGGCAAGGCAAGGCAAGGCAAAGGCAAAATTCTTTTATTCGAGGATAATAGATAAGCACTCATGTGCTTTTTTACATCCAGTCCCCGCCCTTTTCAGGGAAAACATCAAGATAAAAAGATACTAAACAGTAAAACTATATGCAGTACCAAACAACATAAAGGAATAAGGACATTATACATAATAAGATAATAAAAATGCACACATTCAGAAGACGAAAATCAGAAGCCACAATAAAATGATTTTGATTATAAAAGAAAAAGAGAAGCGTTAATAGATAAAGAGCAACCAAAGAAACATAATGGAATAAACAACTTAGCAACCAAGAAGAGAGAGAGAGAGAGAGAGAGAGAGAGAGAGAGAGAGAGAGAGAGAGAGAGAGAGAGAGAGAGAGAGAGAGAGAGAGACAGAGAGACAGAGAGGGGAGAGACAGAGACAGAGACAGAGACAGAGAGAGACAGAGACAGAGATAGAGAGAGACAATGACAATGACAATGACAATGGTTTATTTGCGATAAGCATTACGCCCATTCACAAGGGGACAGAGGGATGGGGACTGGGCACAACACATAAATTAGAAACAAAAAAACACTGTCAATGACAGCCCAGATGAACAACATGGCATGGAAATCCACAACATGGGTTTGCAATAATTGAATAGTATCAGTAATAACTATACATGTGATACAAATTATCATCAGATTCTAGTCATTTGTTTATGATTATACTGATAATTATACGATAACATCATCTGTCATGACACAATTTCAGACTGTCCATCGGTCATCATTGGAGCGACTATGACACATCTCTACAAGCAAATTCTTTTCTAACAGGTTTGAAAGTTGTTGTCACTTGATCTAACTTACTCAAAAGATTATCCATTCTGTTGTTAAACAGGTCATTGATTTCTTTAAAGCTGTTCAAAATATGGCCATTCATGGTTTCTATGGCCTCACATGTCTGCCCCTCAATAAATTCACCCGAATATTTTGCCTCACTCTCCGCACATTCAGAACCAGACACACTCACTTCTTCCTCACCATCCTCTTTTTCTCTCTCACACATTTCCTCTGCCCTTACTTCTGCACTCATGTCATCACTATCACATTCCTTCCCTTCATTCCCAACTTCATCACACAACTGATCACTTTCTATATTGTCAAAGTTGACTGTCACTGTCTGTCTGTCTGTGTCATGTTGTGTCAAGTCAATCTGCTGACTGTCAAAACAGCTTCTTGAAGAAGGAGGGCACGAATTGCACATGGACACATCAGGTGGAGCGGCAATCTGTGCACTGTTTGCAGCAGACACTAGACTGGGCGGGGTGGGTAAGAATAAACCGGAGGGAGACGGAGCCTGTTTGTTTACTTTTTTCATCACGGTTTGCTCTGTGTGCTTCTGCACGATTTTTGTCACGGCACACTTGCGAAAAAGATTTCTTGCGATATGACCTTTGACCTGGGGTGACAGGAAAATGGCTGTCAGCTTTGCCTGTTAATCTGAGAATAATAACTGTCTGGTCACCTCTACCGTCCACTTTGAATGACGACAGTGTCTGTTCTTGTAGGGCGGCATTGAGCATACACTCCAAAGTCACTGGGAGTCCTGTGACTGGCATTTTGATGCACAAAAAAGAGAAAAACAACACCACTTAACTCACAGCTCACACAGAAGCGTCTTGCTGGCAGCCAAGCAAGGCGAGAGAGAGAGAGAGAGAGAGAGAGAGAGAGAGAGAGAGAGAGAGAGAGAGAGGAGAGAGAGAGAGAGAGAGAGGGGAGAGAGAGAGAGAGAGAGAGAGAGAGAGAGAGAGACAGACAGACAGAGAGAGAGAGAGAGAGAGAGAGAGAGAGACAGAGAGACAGAGAGACAGAGAGAGAGAGAGAGAGAGAGAGAGAGAGAAAGAGAA
>CM060322.1:65485823-65490823 GCA_030674155.1 Stramonita haemastoma
TGATCTCAGACATCTCCCATCAATATTTCCTCTTGAAAGTGTTGATCTCAGACATCTCCCATCAATATTTTCACTTGAAAGTGTTGATCTCAGACATCTCCCATCAATATTTCCTCTTGAAAGTGTTGATCTCAGACATCTCCCATCAATATTTCCTCTTGAAAGTGTTGATCTCAGACATCTCCCATCAATATTTCCACTTGAAAGTGTTGATCTCAGACATCTCCCCTCAATACTTTCACTTCAAACTGTTTATCTAAGACATCATCAATCCATACTTTCACTTCAAAGTGTTGATCTAAGACATCTTCAATCCATACTTTCACTTCTAAGTGTTGATCAAAGACATAACTTCATTCTCAAATACCACTCTTTCATCACTCACAGTAGATAAATGCTCTCAGTCTCTGATGAACATCTCTAATCAACATTTACTGATCCCAGTTTCTCATTGTTTGCTCTTTCTCTCATCCAGTCTCTCTAACAGACAACTGTTTTCGTTTTTCTCTCAGTAAGTTTTCAATAGAAAGCACTGCCAAAGATGACGCACACTGGCCAGTCACTCTAACCAGAAGAGCTGATAACCTTCCACACTGAAGACAGGGCTCAGTCATTCATCAAGACAATAATCTTCACAGTCTCCACAATCGTCATGCCATCTGAGGAAGTCAGAGGAAGGCACAGACAGAGAGGGGAACAGACAGGAAAGGGCAGAGACGGAGAGATGCCGGCACTAAATTATATTTCAGGATGGAGTGTTATCACTTCATTTTAGGCAGGTAGCATCAGGCATCTATCATCACCTCAAACAGCCAGCACAAAAACAGCTGTCTATTCAGTTTACACCAGAGCATCTCAACCCGTTTTAGCTAGACAAAGAATGGATTCAGTGCCAGAACTATGTTTGTATCCAGCTCTGATATCAAACTTTTAACCCCATCTTTACAGTATAAACTTCGACATTGCAACAGCCATTTTCAAATTTGATTTTGCCTGTGTCTAAAGTACTGATCCGAAGGGTTTAACTGATCTTACATAACAACGACAATAAACAAGGAGGACTAACAGATGGATAAGTACAGCTAAATTATCAGAGGGATGGCTGAACCCCATTCATAGGGGGGCGGGATAGCCTAGTGGTCAGAACATTGCACTCGCAATTTGACGACCCGGGTTCGATTCCCGGTCGAGGGGATTTTTCCTCTGGAGTTAACATCAGTACTGACTCCACTCCCCCCAAAAGTCCTTCGGAGGAGACTATAAACCGAGTCCCGTGTGTGAACGCACGCAGAACATCTTGCACACACGTTAAATCCTGTTCCGCTTATCGAAAGAGTAGGCCATCGTGTGCCGGTGACAACAGATGACACGATATACAAAAACTGCATACACATGCGGACTGGATGTAAAAAAGCACATGAGTGCTTATTCCATTATCCTCGATATAAAAGAATAAATAAAAAGAAAATAGTGTTGTTGTTTACAGTTTTCCCCAACACAGGAGCAATGCACCAGCCATGTCACCCCGAAATACAAGCAAAGAATCCCACTGTGTGCTCTCTGTAACCTTTACAGTCGCATAGTGTCAAAATGAACACTACCAAAGTGACCATGCAGCAGTGCAGGGCCCCTCTGACTGGTGGTCTCACAGTGGCCTCACAGTGATGAGGTTCCTGTGGACCTCTGAGCCTAAAGATGCGACATGACATATCTGGGTATGGCTGTGGCAGAGAGGTTGAAATGATCACGAATCTGGGTATAGCTGGGGTGGAGAGATAGAAATGATTGGCGTGGGAACAGCGGGGCAGGAACGTCGTAGAAGATGAGACAGCAAAAAAGTGTATGTATGTATGTATGTATGTATGTATGTATGTATGTATGTATGTATGTATGTATGTATGTATGTATGTATGTATGTATGTATGTATGTATGTATGTATGCATGCATGCATGCATGCATGCATATATATATATATGTATATATATATATATATATATATATATATATATATATATATATATATATATATATATATATATATATATATATATATATATATATATATACTGATGGGGGGGGGAGGTAGGTGAGTGTGTGAGTGTGTGCGTGTGTGTGTGTGTGTGTGTGTGTGTTGCGTGCGTGCGTGCGTGCTTGCGTGCGTGCGTGCATGTATGTGGGGGGGACGTGCGCGGGGAGTTATGCATGGTGAGAGATATAAAAAGAGGGAAAGAGAGAGAGAGAGACAGAGCCAGAAAGAGAGAGAGACGGAAGGGAGAAAGACCCAAATAGATAGAAAGGAAGAGAGTGACAAAAGGATAGAAAAGAGAGACAGAGAGACAGACAGACATACAGACAGACAGAGAAAGAGACAGAGAGACAGAGATAGAGACTGAGAAAGAGACAGAGAAAGAGACAGACAGAGAGAGAGAAAGAGAGAGAGAAAGACAGACAGCAACAGAGACAGAGAGAAAGAAAGAAAGAAAGAAAGACAGCAGACAGACAGACAGACAGAAAGACAGACAGACAGAAAGACAGAAAGAAAGAAAGAAAGAAAGAAAGAAAGAAAGAAAGAAAAACAAACAAACAAACAAACAAAGAAACAAACAAAGAAACAAAGAGATACAAGGTGGGGAGTGGAGGAGAGACAAACAGACCGACAGGCACACAGGCAAGGAAATAGCTGCCAAGAGTCTGTGTCTGTAAATTGGGCAGAAATCACTCCTGTTTCCGATTATTGCTCAATGTCAGGCGCAACATCTGCCATCTTCCTTTCTTTGTTTTGTCTGGCTTTTTCTTCTCTTTTTTTTCTTATGCTGCCTCAGCTTTTGCGGTGTATGTTCCTGTCTTGCTGTGTCCACACCATCATTCTAATCTTTTCGCTTTAGCTATACATGAACCACACATGTGGCATCTTCACGGGCATTTTTTGTCTTACGTAATTTGTTGCTGGTCTTCAGGACACGGGATGGCTGAATGGTCAGAGCACTCGCTTTCTCCAAGCTAACGTTAAACACAGGTCCAAAAGTGCTCAAAATCATGTGTGTGTTTTTTTAGAATAAAACAATTGCTGAATGCATTTATGATGATCTCCCTGTGTGATTTTAAACAATTCAGGTTGTAAAAAATGTTTGTAGAAACAGGTTATTTCAACTTGTTATAGCTAAAAAAAAAGGTTTAGGACTTTGAAATATTTTGTTTTGGCGGCCCTATTGGATTGTTACCATGGCAATAATGCAGAAAACTGAGTAATTCTTTGATTTTCATGCTGTACAAGTAATGCGCTTTCAATATATGACATAACTTTAAACATGAGGTTTTAAACAAACTTTCATCAGTTTTGACCCCCATGTCCCAGCTTAGCAGCATGGAGCGTGGTTACCGTCAGTCAAATCCTGCTGGTCCTCCACCTGAACAAACCTGTGGCCTGAAGGCAGCATAGCTCACTGCTGCAGGAATCATTAGATGACAAGGGAATCAGAGCATAGTTATAAATCATGATTCAGATTCAGAACATTTATTGCCATTTAAGTCATGCAGACCTATTTGACACAACAAAACAAACATCAGGTTTAATTATCTTTCTGCCCAAATGATGTCCACTAAAAACATGTTGCATTCTACTTTTCTTTGTCTCGTTTCTCCATACATTCATTCACATTTCTAATGATATCTGCTTGATAGATATCAACTGTGATTATGTCGCTTACTTTATCTATCTATTGTTTATATTCTGTCTCTGCCTTTAATCTTTAGTAACAAATTGTTTCTAAGTCCATCATATAAGACACATTCATCGAGTAAATGAAATTAGTCTTCTATTGTGTTACAGTTTTTACAGATGTCCTCTCTGGGCATATTTTGGTGCCTCCCTTTCTCTATCATTAAACTGTGACAACTTATGCGAAATTTCCAAAACGTATTTCTATGGGTTTTGTTTTCATAGTTTATTAAATATGGTTCCATATTTATGGTTACACGTTATGGGACATATGGTTCGTGTGTTCAAGAAGCTTCACTGACTCCCTGTTAAGTTTCGTTGCCGATGCAAAAGTCCCCTTTTTTGTATTCCATTGTGTCTATTAGGTGACGGGATATCTTAGTAGTCAGGTCAAGCAGAGTGTATACCAAGTGGATGGTTGTGCGCCTTGGCTTCAGTACAGTCCCCCAGTCTACCCATCTGTAAATGGGTACCTGCCTTCTTAAGTGTCAGGGAAGGTAAAGCAGCGAGGGAGAGGAGATGGGCGCAACCCTCAATATGCTGGCCCTTAGAGAAGCTGAGGTCTCTGATGCCTCGCTGCTCTACGACCACATAGGTTATAGGACACCTTTACCTTTTACCTTCAGTCAAGATGTAGGCACTGGTTATTTAGGAGGAAAACCACAAGATGCACTACACACTTCTGTGCATAGCAAATATGCTTACGGCTAAAAGCAACCAAAGCAAAATAGAGAGCGTATTCTTGAAAAAACAAAACCCATTAAATTGCATTTGATGCAGAGCAGAGGCGATACTGGTTTTCGTTCACACTTTGTTTTACGGGCAGAGCCAATGGCAGCGCCATGGGGAACATAGCACACAGGAGCAATGCATCAGTGACGCTTCTTCTTCGTTTTGTACGGCTGGCTATCCTTCTTAATAATTATATTAATAATAATGGTAGTGGTAGTGATGATGATGATGATGATGATGATGATGATGATGATGATGATGATGATGATGATGATGATGATGATGATGATGATGATGATGATGATGATAATAATAATAATAATAATAATAATAATAATAATAATAATAATAATAATATTCATAGTAATATTGATAAACAATCAAACAACAACAACATTTACAACAACAACATTTTGTTGTTTTAGCTAAGCACAAAATCCCGCATTAGCAACGTATTCCATCGTGCTCACATCTTTAACTCCAGAACATAAAATTTTCCAATAAGAATTGGGCAGCACACACACACACACACACACGCGCGCGCGCGCA
>CM060322.1:65500823-65503323 GCA_030674155.1 Stramonita haemastoma
ATACATCCCCTGTTTTCTGCTACCTTTACAATAGTCATAGCAGTACTTGTAGGACAGATAAATACATCCCCTGTTTTCTGCTACCTTTACAATAGTCATAGCAGTGCTTGTGGGACAGGGAATTACACACCTGTTTTCTGCTACCTTTACAATAGTTATAGCAGTGCTTGTAGGACAGTTAATTACACACCTGTTTTCTGCTACCTTTACAATAGTCATAGCAGTGCTTGTGGGGCAGGTAATTACACACCTGTTTTCTGCTACCTTTACAATAGTCATAGCAGTGCTTGCGGGACAGATAATTACACACCTGTTTTCTGCCATTCTTCTGACCATAATGATTGTAGTGCTTGTATGACAGGTAAATACATCGATCCTCATCGATTTAGGAGACTTTAACAGCTCCATTTATGATAACTCTCACCACCTTCAGTACTATTTTTATCTTCATCATCCAAACCAATGTTATCAATGTCCTCACAATCCTCATCACGCCTATCATCTACACCATAGTTAGTGAACTCAATTTCCCTCACAACATTATCATCCCCATCTTCCTCATCAACATCATCCTCATCCTCTTTTTCCTCATCAACATCATTCTAATTTTGATCACCCTCATCGACCTCATCACCCCTGTCATCACTTGATTATTTTAGACATTTTGATCATTCACACCAGTTTTCTTTATCCTTAAGACAAATATCTCCAAAATAAAATTCAACCACACTCACAGAAAGATTGATATTTTTTAAAAACTTCAAGCGATCAAACCAGACAGGGGTTTTCACCTCAAGGTCTTCATGTCACACTGGAAAAATAAAAATAAAATAAAACAAGACAAAAAGACAGGAGAGGGATCTGTCATGGCAGAAACGATAAAGAAAAAAAGAGAGAGGAAGAAAAATAAAGACTGTGACAGTTTAATAACAGCCCCACAATGAGCACAGACAAGATGGCGGAAATCTCATCACAGCCTTTGTTGCAGTGTGGCGGTTGTCAGCTCAAACAGAATGCAAATTGTCAAAAGAAGGCAAAGCAACAAAGGAATTTGAATCTGCGGACACCGAATCTGGAGAGAGTTCAAGAGTTCAGCAGAATTAAACAGTTCCAGAGCTGATGAACTTCATAAAGGAAAACAAACAGATGCGTCTCGAATAGTTAAAATAGGCGGGCGTGATCTTTTTTTTAACATTTAACAACAAAAGTTTAAAAGAGAAAAAGTGGACAAAAAATCTTTAATGGAAAAAAAATCAGCAAGAAAGAAGCACACGTCAATCTTTTCTCAAAGGAGATCGGAAAATGGGAGAGAACTTAAGAAAGAAGCAGTAATTAGGCATGGGGAAACAACTCTTATATCCTTGATGTCTTTCGATTAATGCAGTAAACAGATTAAGGGACGCTGAGGAGGGGAAGGGGGGGGGGGGGGGTAGGTGTCTTGATACATCGACAGAAGGAGAGGTGATGGACAGAGGACGAAAGATAAAGAAAGAATCAAATTATCCAGGGCGACAGGAAAAATCGGGTTTTATTATCAGGCCGGGCAGAAAAATTGAGGTAAGGGAACAGAAATGTAAGAATTGCTGTTGAGGATAATGATCGCGATTTCCATGGAAGAGAGATAAGTTTTAAGATACTTTTTTAAATCACGATCATCCTCTGAGTAAGGATGATGGTTAATAATGGTAGATGTTTTTTAAAGCAAGGTAAGGAACAGAACAAGAGTAAAGGATACCAAAAAACAACTATTCAAAGTAAAAGGAAAAAATGCAGAAAGCAAAATGGTGAAATACACTTAAATATTTCTAGAAGATGATAGAATAGCTTGATAGTTTTTTTCAGGGGGGGGGGGGGGGGGGTGTATTACAACCTTCTGATAAAAATGTTAATAATGATATAAGTATTAATAGACATAAAGATGATGATAATGATAATGATAATCGTCATCATCATCATGCATCATCATCATGATCATCATAATTACGATAATAATGATTCTACTACTACTACTACTACTACTACTACTACTACTACTACTACTACTACTACTACTACTAC
Organism: Stramonita haemastoma; assembly: GCA_030674155.1. Classification (NCBI taxonomy): domain Eukaryota; kingdom Metazoa; phylum Mollusca; class Gastropoda; order Neogastropoda; family Muricidae; genus Stramonita; species Stramonita haemastoma. The sequence goes on from CM060322.1 coordinate 65,502,882, forward strand.
TACTACTACTGCTGCTGCTGCTGCTGCTGCTGCTGCTGCTACTACTACTACTACTACTACTACTACTACTACTACTACTACTACTATAAATGGTAATAATAACAACAACAAAACAATAATAATAATAATAATAATAATAATAATAATAATAATAATAATAATAATAATAATAATAATAATAATGATGATGATGATGATGATGATGATGATGATGATGATGATGATGATGATGATGATGATGATGATAATAATAATAATAATAATAATAATAATAATAATAATAATAATAACAACAACAATAACAACAACAACAACAACAATAACAACATGTTGATACTGATGATGATGATAACTCGTAATTTGTTTAATGAAAATCGTCTACTGGGCCATGATACAATACATCAAAAATGATAACGAGAGACACAGACAGAGACAGAAACAG
>CM060322.1:65508323-65510823 GCA_030674155.1 Stramonita haemastoma
ATGTTGACAAATAGTGATGAAGTCATCAACTTGGATGGTTACGAATAGTGGGAAAATCAAAGGTGTGATGTTTCCAAGCCGTAACTAAGTAAATAACTTTGATGTTAACGAATAATGAGCCGCCGCCGTAGTCTAGTGGTTAGGGCGTTGGACTCGTAATCTAAAGGTTGCGGGTTCGAGCCCAGCTTTCGGCTATGGCGTTGTGCCCTTGGAAAAGGCACTTTACGGCTATTTTCTCACCCCACCCAGGTGTAAAAGGGGTACCAACCTTGTGTTGGGGGTTAACCCTGCGATAGACTGGCGTCCTATCCAGGGGGGAGTCTATGACTCTCAGTCGCTTAACGCCACAGAAACCGGGATAAGCACCGGCCTGATGAGCCGGGACAGACTTTAACTCTTTTTTTTAACGAAAAATGTTAAAATAAAAAATATGATTTTAACAAGTAGTAATAAAGAATAACCTTAATATAAATAAACAGTGAGTGCACAAAAGTGCGTCGGGACAGTCTGTCTTCTTTATGCCGCCACTATACCCGGGACGCCATGCCCACTTTTTGTACTGTTCTCTTCTTCTTTCATGGTAAAACCCTCCTGTCGTTTCATGTTTAACGCAGGATGCTCTGTCTGACTGCCTGTCTGTCTGTCTGTCTGACTATGTGTCTGACTGCCTTGCCTGCCTGTCTGTCTTTCTGTCTGTCTGTGTCCCCCCTCTCTCTCTTCATTTATATATTTGTATATATGTACATATTATATATAAACATATACATATATGCACACACACACACACACACACACACACACACACACATATATATATATATATATATATATATATTATATATTTTATATATATATATATATATATATATATATATAGGGGGGGGGGGGGTCTGGGTCTGGGTCTGGGTTTGTGCGTGTGTGCGAGCACATGTGTGTTCGTGTGTGTGTGGTGGTGTGTGTGTGTGTGTGTGTGTGTGTGTGTGTGTGTGTGTGTGTGTGTGTGTGTGTGTGTCTGTGTCTGTGTCTGTGTCTGTGTCTGTGTGTGTCTGTGTGTGTCTGTGTGTGTCTGTGTGTGTCTGTGTCTGTGTGTCTGTGTGTCTGTGTGGTGTGTCTGTGTGTCTGTGTGTCTGTGTGTGTGTCTGTGTGTATGTCTGTCTGTGTGTCTGTGTGTGTGTGTGTGTGTGTGTGTGTGTGTCGCGCGCGCGCGCGCGCACGCGTGTGTGTGTGTGTGTGTTTGTGTGTGTGTGTGTGTGGTGTGATGCGCGTGTATGTGTGAACAGGCGAAAAGGGAAACAAAAGAAAGCGCTTACACCGTCGTGTGTTCTATCAAAAATTTAATATCAAAAATACGGATGACAGTCAACGGACCACTAACCATTTTAATAATGTGCTTTTCTCATGCAGACATCCTGAGGTTAGAAAGAAAACTGAAGCCCCATTTCATGTTCATGTTTCGCCGCTGGCCAAATAAGGCCTCTGGGATTACAAAAAATATGATGTAGTAAAGTAACGAGTGCTGTCACATTGGATTAGGACATCATATCATGCTTCATCAACTTAGCTTAGAGCTGAAGCCTTTTAACACACACACAAAATAAGTTCAGGCATGCTTTGTTTTGTTTTTTTTGTTTTAATAGCGTCTGTTTAGATGTGGCTTAAATATGTTATGAGTGCAAATGCACTTCTAATTATGTCATGTCAAAATGTATTCGACTAAATGCGTCCTAAGTTTTCAGCTTTTATCATTATGCCTTTTTCACCAGTTAAAAAAAAAGAAGAAGAAACCACTGGATGTAGCCTGATTGGTGATGCTAATGATGTCAATGTTCCATTTTCTTGTGAAATTCTGATGACGTCAGTTTTCCTTTTCCTGTGAAATTCTGATAATGTCAGTTTTCCTTTTCCTGTGAAATTCTGATGACGTTAGTTTTCCTTTTCCTGTGAAATTCTGATGATGTCAGTTTTCCTTTTCCTGTAAAATTCTGATGACGTCAGTTTTCCTTTTCCTGTGAAATTCTGATGATGTCAGTTTTCCTTTCCTTTTGAAATTCTGATGATGTCAGTTTTCCTTTTCCTGTGACATCTGATGACGTCAGTGCTACTATTTCCGTGACAGTGTCAGTGTTCATTTTCCTGTGACATTCTGAAGTCAGAGTTCTTTTTTTCTGTGACATTGTCAGTGTTTATGTTCTGTGACATTTTTATGTCAGAGTTCATTTTCCAGGGACATTCCGATGTTGTCTGTCTTCATTTTCCTTCCAAATTGGAATTATTGGAAACCGACAGATAGCAATCTATCGATTTCCAACATGTTTTTCATATTGTTAATTAGTGCCATCACTTCTCCTACTTCAAAAAACGGTTACCTGAACTCCAATGGTTTGTTTCTAAATATCTAGAGAAGTCTACCATCGATAGAAAATGGAAATCCATAATGCTTTATTGACTGTGTGTTGTTGTTTTTTTAATCTTTTATTTCAAGGATAATACGTGTGCGTGC
>CM060322.1:65513323-65515823 GCA_030674155.1 Stramonita haemastoma
AAACATTTTGTTTATCAATATGTCAGGCACGTTCATAGTTTTTCAGTATGCATTTAATTTCCCATCTCCAAAAAACAAAATAATAAAGAGCCTGAAAACTTTTACCAGCCGTCTTGGTGCAGTAGTTAGGACCTTGGTTTACAAGCTGGAAGGTCGCGGGTTCAAATCCCAAAAGACCCACAGGTATTGTTTGATATCCCGAATTTTACGCAGAGAAATCTTCTGTGACGTAAAGTTGTATACAATTTTTTTTTTAAATTTAAAAATAGATAAAGAAAATAATAAAAGGGTGTTAAAGATTGAGAACAACTGATGTCGCTTATCCTGCCACAGTAGCAAGAATGATTAAGATGGAGTAAACAGAACAGTGAAGATGAGAATAGTATTGGGAGAGGGAAGAGAGGGGGGGAGAGGAGGGATGGGAGGGATCAATGTCGTCTGCATTTCTCCAGAGTGACTGGGTAGCGCTCGTGCAGTCAAATACCATCCATCACTTTCCGCTACTTACCTCCCCTCATGCAAGTGGTCACGTGGTCTGCAGCAGGCAGGATGTGATTACAACACAAGCCACACTGTCCCTGATTCATTCATCAGCTCTCTGTCTGCTATTGCAGTGGGCTGGGAAACTGGTTTGGAACTTTGTGGCAAACCGACACTTTTTTCTTGTCGTTCTTGTTCTTTTCCTCTTCCTTGTTTTTCGTGTTCTTTTTCTTGTTGTTGTTGTTGTTGTTGTTGTTGTTGTTGTTCTTCTTCTTCTTCTTCTTCTTCTCCTTCTCCTTCTCTTCTTCTTCTTCTTCTTCTTCTTCTTCTTCTTCTTCTTCTTCTTCTTCCATTCTTCTTCTCTTTCTTCTTCTTCTTCTTCTTCTTCTTCTTCTTCTTCTTCTTCTTCTTCTTCTTCTTCTTCTTCTTCTTCGCATTCTTCTTCGCATTCTTCGCATTCTTCTTCGTATTCTTCTTCGCATTCTTCTTCGCATTCTTCTTCGCATTCTTCGCAATACTCTTTGCATTTTAGTTACATTTTTTGCATTCTTCATATTCTTCTTCTTCTTTGCATTCTTCCACGCATTCTTCTTCAGAATTATTCTTCTTTGCATTCTTCTTGGCATTTTTTGCATTTTTTTCTTTTTATTGCTTTTCTTTGTAATCTTCTTATTCTTTTTCTTCGTATTCTTTTTCTTTGCATTCTTCTCCTTTGCATTCTATGCATTCTTCGCTTTCCTCTCCTTCGCGTTCTTCTTCTTCACATTCTTAACATTCTTTTTTGCATTCTTTTTTGCATTCTTCATCGCATTCTTCTCTGCATTCTCATCATTCTTCTTTGCATTCTTCTGCTGGTGCTTCGGAAGAGATTTATTAGGGCACCACACTGTCACGCTGTTCACCAGATTTCTCCATTCCTATGCTCTACCGACGCACAAAACCAGAGTCCATGACCTGTGTGTTATCTTTTACAAGATTTTTGTCATCTGTTCCTACCTGCAAGCAGTGGGCTTCTCTTTCGACAGGCGGAAAGGGTTTAACGTGTGTTCAAGATATTCTCCATGTGTTCGTACACAGGACATCGCTTTATAGCCTCATTCGAAGGACTTTCGGGGCCGGGGGAGTGGAGTGGGCACTGATGCTAGCCCCGGGCGCTATCGGGTCTTTCTTACCACCTTGCGTGCCAAACTCCCATTCATGTGGACACAGGTGGCGAAAATCAAGTCTTTGTGTTCAAATGTTTGCTGTTGAAGTCGGTGTTTGATGCGCTGCACACACACACACACACACACACACACACACACACACACACACACACACACACACACACACACACACATACACACACACAAACAAACACACACACACACACACACAAACAAACAAACAGACAATACTTTCCCCCTCAACACAACATCCACCAACACCTTAGTCTCTGCAGTCAGTCACGTTCCCTCAACGTACACACATACATGGTGGGTCAGATACAGTACACTCTATACACAGTGACACTCCCCTTATAAACAGAAGACAAAAAAGGAAACAAAGAACGGAAAGAAGAGAATGGAGACGACAACAGAAAAAAAAGAAAAAGGGAAAAAAGCTGATTCAATTTGGCCAGGACCCCACATGCGGAGCTCCCTCCTGTCGGTAATAACAGCTTAGTGGGCAAGCCAGACTGATGCTGACGATTACTCTGGAATGGGCACTGTCACGATCCCCCCTCCCCTCCCCTCCCCTCCCCTCCCTGTCTCCCTCCCTCCCCCTCTAACGACGATTCCCTACCCCTTTCTCTGGCCTCAAGTCTGGTTGGAATGTGCCGACAGTGGAAAGTGTTGCATGTTCAGTGACACCAGCGGTAACTGGAGAAAGAGAGCAAGGGTGCTGGGTCAGTGTACAATGTACAGCCATAACAGCGAACAAAGGAGAAGTAAGAGATGTAGGGTGCTGGTGACGAAGTGTTTTCGCTGGTAGCCCACAGAAAACCTGCACAGTTTCCATCGTCGACGTTGAACTCATT
>CM060322.1:65518323-65524391 GCA_030674155.1 Stramonita haemastoma
ATCTTCGTCCTCCGACACTCAAACAGCGGTGACGGGGAGCAGTGGTACAGGCCACCACAGCAATAATCTACAGGTCAGTGCAGAGAAACAACAGACAGGGCAACAGACAGGAAACTGGACAGAAAATCCACAGACAGGACAAGAGACAGAAAACTGGACAGGAAAGAAAACAGATATGTGACTCTCCACCACGAAATGAATCGCTTAGCACCTAACCCACTTTTCTGCTAGGAGCCATTAAAGGCAGGTCGGGGTCAAATTGTTGATTTTGAGATTTTGATTAATTATAAAACTATACCACTTATTCTACCTAGTAGGGAAACATCAAGGGACAACTTTGTTTTCTTTTGCCTTGAAACATTTTTTTAAAAATACCCGCACCTTCATTCTGACCACCTACTAGGAGGCTAAACCTGTCGATTCCTCATCTTGGCATTTTCTGCAGCCTATCATTTCAACTTGTAATAATTTGTTATCGAATTGTCCGGTATTGTGTAGCCATTTTATAGCAGATTAATAACATGCACTAAGTAACCATTGACCTCTGGTACAATGCAACTCCTAATGTGGTGGAGCGTCACATATACAGACAGAGAGAAGGGCATAGAAGCATGCAGATATACAGACACACATAAGTATGTAAATGAGCTTTCAACGCACATGCACACAAGCGCGTGCGCGCGTGCGCGCATCCACACACGGACACGGTACCACACACATACACACACAAACACACAGAGACACAGATACACACACATACACACACACGCACGCACGCACACACACTCACATGCACGCACCCACCAACCCACACACACACGCGCGCACATGCGCACACACACATACGCACGCACGCAAACACACAACGCAACACAACACACACACACATACACAGACATACACACACACAGACATACACACACAGACACAGACAAACAGACACACAGGCGCACACACACACACACACACACACACACAAACACACACACACACACACACACACACACACACACACACACACACACACACACACACACACACACACACACACACTGGCGACATTACGAAAGTAATCAAGGTTAAGAGAGGCTTTTTAAGATTTTTATTTCATTTTGAACCTTGGCTTTCTTCATTAGAGAGAGACAGAAAGAGAGACAGACAGATAGAAACAGAGACAGGCAGAGACAGAGACAGAGAGAGATGGAGAGAGAGAGAGAGAGGGAGAAAGAGACAGAGACAGAGAGAGGTGGAGGGCGAGAGAAAGAGAAATGGACGGAGACAGATATATACATGTCATACATATATATCATATGTATACATGTGTGTGTGTATAATATATATATATATATATATATATATATATATATATATATATATATATATATATATATATATATATATATATACAGTGACAGACAGTGACAGACAGACAGACAGACAGACAGACAGACAGAGTGTGTGTGTGTGTTTGTGTGTGTGTGAGTGTGTGCGTGCGCGAGCGCGCGCGCGCGTGTGTGTGTATGTGTGTGGACATATTTCTAAATTCTGTTGCATTGATAGAATTTAGAAATATGCTTTTTCGTCCTTTATTTCATTCACGTACGTCCTCTGTGTGACCTTCATCCCTGATGAAAATGCACTTTTAACACGGAACCTTACCCAGGTTTATGCAGTTCAGTTCTCACAGCCAGGAGTCAACGTGGAGTCAGTGTGGATATAGCCTAATGGTCAGAACATTGCGCTCGCAATTTGACGACCCGGGTTCGATTCCCGTTCGAGGGGATTTTTCCCTGGAGTTAACATCAGTACTAACTCCACTCCCCCCAAAAGTCTTTTGGATGAGACTATAAACCGAGGCCCCGTGTGCGAACACACGCAGAAAATCTTGCACACACATTAAATCCTGTTCCGCTTTTTGTAAGAGTAGGCCATCGTGTGCCGGTGAGAACAGATTACATTTACAGAACTGCATACACACGGGAACTGGATGTAAAAAAAAAATAGCATATGATTACTTATTCTATTACCCTCGATATAAATAAAATATATAAAAAATAATAAATAAATAAATACATACATACATACATACATACATACATACATACATACATACATACATACATACATACATACATACATACATACATGCATACATACATACATACATGCATACATACATAAGTAAATAAATAAATAAATAAACAAAATAAATAAATAAATGATCATCCCGAGGTCATCAACCAGAGGTGATGCTGCACTAAAGCTAGTGTAGTGAGGGGGCGTACAGTGCGCACACTCCTTGGTTTCTCCTTCAGAAATCCCATCACGAACGAGGAAGGGAAAACCAGAATTGAAAACGACGTCAGTCCACATGAAGAGCTCCTGATTTTAGTTTTAAAAAATCAAACCAAAAACAAAGCAAACGGAAGTGGTACGGTCACGCCACACAAATATGTCGAGACCCGGTTGTTATTGTTGTTACTGTTTTTGCTGTTGTTGCTGTTGTTGTTGATCTCCTCCTCCTCCTCCTCCTCCTCCTCCTCCTCCTCCTTCTTCTTCTTCTTCTTCTTCTTCTTCTTCTTCTTCTTCTTCTTCTTCTTCTTCTTTGCAGCACTTCTTCGCAATTCTTCTTCTTCGCAATTCCTCTTCTTAGTAATTCTTCTTCTTCGCAACTCCTCTAATTCTCCGCAATTTTTCTTCGCAATTCTTCGCAATTCTTCTCCTTCTTCTTCGCAATTCGTCTTCTTCATCTTCGCAATTTTTCTTCTTCATCTTCATCATCATCATCATCATCTTCTTCTTCTTCTTCTTCTTCTTTCTTCTTCTTCTTCTTTCTTCTTCTTCTTCTTCTTCTTTCTTCTCTCCTCCTCCTCCTCCTCCTCCTCCTCCTCCTCCTCTCCTTCTTCTTCTTCTTCTTCTTCTTCTTCTTCTTCTTCTTCTTCTTCTTCTTCTTCTTCTCTCTTCCTCTTCTTCTTCTTCTTCCTTTTCTTCTTCTTCGCAATTCTTCTTCTTCGCATTTCTTCTTCTTCGCAATTCTTCTTCTTCGTAATTCTTCTTCTTCGCAATTCTTCTTCTTCTTCGCAATTCCTCTTCTTCTTCTTCGCAATTCTTCTTCTTCTTCGCAATTCTTCTCCCTCTCTTCCTCGTCTTCCTATTCTTCTTCCTCCTCCTCCTCTTTCTTCTCCTCCTCTTCCTCCTCCTAATTCCTCTTCTTCAGAATTCTTTTTTTCCTACGTATTTTACCCTTTCTTTTCCAGCTTAAAAAAGAAATCTTTTACACACCCCGCATCTCTCAGAACAGACAAGTTGACCCCGTGTTTCAGGTGACCTACAGTCGTCTAGAAGTTTCCGCAATGGACAAATCCACTTCCCCCAACGGCTCTTTTCGCCTCCTTCAAAGCGCATGCGTGAGAGGAAGCGGAAGCGGAAACGGAAACGGAAGAAGGCCAGAGGTCACGGACACGGGAACTAAGACGACCTACTGCCAACGGTCACGACTGGACCAGGAGAAGTTTAAGGTCAGTCCCAGTCTTTTGGTTCGTCTGTCTGGGTTGTGATTTTCTTCTTTGTGGTGTATTTTTTTGTGAACCACGCACGCACGCACGCACGCACGCACGTATACACGCGCGCGCGCATACAGACACATTCAGACAGACAGACAGACAGATGGACATACAGATAGACACGCATACAGATGGACAGATAGACAGATAGACACACATACACACACAAACACACACACACACACACACACACACACACACACACACACACACACACACACACACACACACACACAGAGTAACTGCCATATATCTACGCTTTTTTTTTGATGATGCCAAAGAACTAACCTGTCATGGGCCAACAGACCTACCAGGATATACTACTGGTTTTTCGCTCTGTCACATTTTCATAAATCATCGAGGTTTTTTTATTTATCATAATTATAATATCCAGGAAAAAAATCTGAAGACTGAAAACAGATGAGTTTTTCCCAGCACTATCACCCCCTCCCCTCTTCCCCTCCTCCTCTCAAAAAGTCAAAAGAAAGGAAGCAAAACACGGACAAGCAGCTAGTCTCGTATTATTTTTGCTTTTACCGCCTTTCCCATAAATTGGAGCCCAAGGCAAGACCCTTGATCACTTTTTCTACCCTCACTTTCTCTCTTTTCCCATCTTTCTGTCTGCCTATCTGTTTATCTATATATCTGTATGTCTGTCTTTCTGTCTGGGTTTGTTTTTTTTGCCTGTCTCTGTCTGTCTGTCTGTCTCTCTGCCAGCTTGCTTTCTTATCTTCTTACGCTTGCCTGGATGTCTGTTTGTTTGTTTGTCAGTCTGCCAATCTCTTATTCCTTCACCTCATTTTGTCTTTGTTTTTCTCTTTCTCTCTCTATGTCTTTTCATCTTTGTTTCTGTCTCTGTCTCTTTGTCTTTCTGTCTCTCTATCTCTATCTTTGTCACACTGTGTCTGTCTGTTTCTTTCTGTCTGTCTGTCTGTCTCCCTACCTCTCCCCCTTTATGTCTGTCTGTCTGTCTGTGTCTGTGTCTGTGTCTGTGTCTGTGTCTCTCTCTCTGTCTCTCTGTCTCTCTCTCTCTCTCTCTCTCTCTCTCTCTCTCTCTCTCTCTCTCTCTCTCTCCTCTCTCTCTCTCTCTCTCTTATCTCTCTCTCTCTCTTGCTTGAGTTTACAATAATTATACTTAATGAGTACCTATTGAACATTCGGCATAGAATATGATTGTGTGATCAGATATACCATTCAAAAATGTTTCTGGTATTGCTTTAGTTGTTTTTTTTTATCGTTTCCTATTGTCTATTCTTGTCACTAATTTATGTTCAGTTTGTAACTGAGTTGACACCAGAACTAACAGTCGGACAGTCAGACAGACAGACAGTCATGACAGACAGACAGACAGACAGACAGACAGACAGACAGACAGACAGCGTACCATTTATAAAGACCCCTGTTCTTTTTATTACGCGATGTGCATCATGGAATTTGTCTTGTATTTATTTTGTATTCACAAAGGAATTTCGTGTGTAGGCCCCCCCTCCCCTCAGTCAATATAGGCCACATTGGGCAATAACAATGAATTTTTCAAAGCGTCAACCCCCCCCCCCCCCCCCTCTCTCCTCTCTCTCCTCTCTCTCCTCTCCTCCTCTCTCTCTCCTCTCTCTCTCTCTCTCTCTCTCTAAATAGACATATCGTTCCCCTTTTTCTTTTTTCTTTTTTATTCCCGAGGGCTGGATGTAAAAATCAAAGCATGTTATGCTTAATCTTTTACTCTCCGAACAATGAAAATTGTTAAAAAAAATGTCAAAAAATTGCTCAATTGTTCTCTCTCTCTCTCTCTCTCTCTCTCTCTCTCTCTCTCTCTCTCTCTCTCCCTCTCCCTCTCTCTCTCTCTCTCTCTCTCTCTCTCTCTCTCTCTCTCTCTCTCTCTCTCTCTCCCTCCCTCCCTCCCTCTCTCTCTCTCCCTCCCTCTCCCTCTCTCTCTCTAGTTAAAAAAAAAAAATCCCCTTTTATCCAAATGTATGATTTATATTACATGTACAATTTTTGATAGATAGTGGTGGATTGATGTTTTCGGTTGTTTATTTCATTTTGTTCTCTTGTTCGCTCCTTATCTACTAACGCTTTTCTTTTTTTCCATAATCAAAATTTTTTATTGTTACTTCTGATTTTTGTCTTCTGAAAGAGTGCATTTTATTACCTTATCATATATAGTGTTCTTTATTCTTGTGTGTTGTCTGGTACTGCGTAAAGTCTTATTGTTTAGTATATTTTCAACTTGATGTATCCCTGAAAAGGGCGGGGACTGGATGTAAAAAAGCACACGAGTGCTTATCTATTATCCTCGAATAAAAGACTTTGCCTTGCCTTGCCTTGCCTTGCCTTCTCTCTCTCTCTCTCTCTCTCTCTCTCTCTCTCTCTCTCTCTCTCTCTCTCTCTCTCTCTCTCTCTCTCTCTCTCTCTCTCTCTCTCTCTCTCTCTCTCTCTCTCTCTCTCTCTCTCTCTCTTCTCTCTCTCTCTCTCTCTCTCTCTCCTCTCTCTCTCTCTCTTTCTCTC
>CM060322.1:65526991-65540300 GCA_030674155.1 Stramonita haemastoma
CTAACCGACTAACCATCAGCCAAGCAGCCAACCAGACTACAAACCAAGCAGCCATCTTTCCCAACAACCTTTCAAGCAACCATCTAGCAGGTCATTCAGGCAGCCAACCACTGGACTAACTAGCTAATTAAGCACAAAGCAGTTAGGGGATTACCTCTCATAACCAACCAATAACAATAAAGAAATAAATGAATATCTATACATACATACATCATGCATGCATGCATGCATACATACATACATACATACATACATACATACATACATACATACATACATACATACATACATACATACATACATACATACATACATACATACATACATACATACATACATACATTGATACACTAATCCATCATCCATCCATCCATCCATCCATCCATCCATCCATCCATCCATCCATCCATCCATCCATCCATCCATACATACATACATACATACATACATACATATACACATACATTAATTCATACATTAATACATACATACATGAATAAATAAAAACCAGTTAACTAAATAGCCAAGAATCACTAAGCCAGATAGGTAACCACTTTCTAAACTAGCCAATAACAAAAACCGAATAAATGAATAAACAAATAAATAAATGAATAAAAACCAATTCACTAATATACCAATTAGGCACTGGGTCAGTTAGAAAATTAACTCTCTAAACCAGCCGATAACATAAATAAATGAATAGATAATTAAAAAAAGAGCTAACTTGCCAATTAAGATAGCTAATCAACTCTTCAAACAAACCAACAGCAATAAACAAAGATATATTGAAAAATAAATAAATAGCTAACTAAAAACCAGTTACCTGACCTGCAAATTAAGCACTAAGGTAGTTAGAAAATCAACTCTCTAAACTAGCAAATGACAATAAATAAATGAATAAATCAATCAATAAATACATAAATAAGCAATAACTAACTTGCCAATTAAGCACTAAAGCAGTTAGGTGATCAGCTCTCTAAACCAACCAGTGATAATAGGTAAAACAAATAAATTAATAAAAACAAGTCAACTCACTTGCCAATAAACACTACATCAGTTAGGTAATCAACTCTCTAATCCATCCAATAACAAAACATAAATAAATGAATAAAACCAATTAATGAACTTCTTTCTTTCTTTATTCATTTATTTATAAATATACTTACTTATCATTTTATTTAGAGGATAATGGAATAAGCACTCGTGTGCTTTTTTTACATCCAGTCCCCGTGTGTCTGTAGTTCTGTAAATTTTGTCATCTATTCCCACCGGCACACAATGGCCTGCTCTTTTGAAAAGGAACTGGTTTTAATGTGTGTGCAAGCGTTCGCACACACGGTCTTGGTTTATAGTCTCATCCAAAAGACTTGGGGAGAGTGGAGTCAGGACTGATGTTGACTCCATGAGAAAAAAGCCCTTGAACCAGATTCAAACCCTTGCTAATCAAGCCCTAAGCCAGTTAGGTAATTAACTCTTTAAACCAACCAATAATAAATAATTAATTAAACGAATAGATAAAGAAACGAAACAATTAACTAGCTTGCCAATTAAGCACTAAAGCCAGTTACGTAATCAACTCACTAAACCAATCAGCCAGCCAGTCAGCCAACAAATTTAACCCAGCACCCAATATTTCCAGCAATTAACATAATCGATCAACCGTGCAACGAGGAAAATTAAAGGCAACTCAATCAATCAGCCATAGTTAATTAGTGCCCTGATGGACAGCAGAAAAAAAAAAGAAATTAAGAAAATGAAAACAATAAAAGGAGAAAATGGAAGACAGGAAGAAAGGCAAAGATAAGAGAATAAAATAACTCAGCCGTACTAAAAGGCAGAGAGCTAAAACAGAAAAATTGATTTAAAGACAGAAAGAAAAAAAAGAAAAAAGGAATAAGAAAAAGAAGAGAAGAATGGAGAAAGCATAATAGACAACAAGAGACAAGGGAAAGAAAAGATTGCAGGAACGGACGGGGAAAAGAAATAGCAGGAAAAATATTTTTTTAAAATGAAAAAGAAAAGATTTATTTTAAATTAAAATAGCGTAATGAAAAGCACGAACAAAGAACGCACAGAAAGGAAGAAAAAGAAATTTTTTTTAAAAACTGGATAAAAGAAAAAAAAGAACCAACGTAAAAACAAGACAAAAAACAAACTGCATAACGACATTCACCAAAAGGCAATGGAAGTAAAAAAGAAATACAATGAAAAGGGGAAACACGAAAAGGCAAAAAAACGAAACAAAAATATTTCTAGAGAAAAATCAGAAAAGTATAAACTTTTTATACGAGCAAAAAGAAACCAAAAAATGTCAAAAGGACAGAAAGAATAGAAAACAAAGACTAAAAACAGGAGAAAAAAAACAGAACAGAAAAAAAAACAGAAAAGTATTTTACTGCATTTTTGCTGAGTGGTGTCAATGTGTGTGTGACACAGAAGCTGACACTCTGATGTCAAAACACAAAACAATGACCCCCCCCCCAAAAAAAAAAAAAAAAAAAAAGCAGAGAAAAAATCCCACACACTGTCAGGCAAAAATCGAAAAAAAAAAGGACAAAAAGTCAGCGACAATTTTCTTAATGTATTCCTCTTTCAGCTGTGTGTGTGTGTGTGTGTGTGTGTGTGCTGCGTGCGTGTGTGGTGGTGTGTGTTGTGTGTGTGTGTGTGTGTGTGTGTGTGTGTGGTGTGTGTGTGTTGTTGTGTGTGTGTTTTGTGTGTTTTGTGTGTGTGTGTGTGTGTGTGTGTGTGTGTGTGTGTGTGTGTGTGTGTGTGTGTGTGTGTGTGTGTGTGTGTGTGTGTGTGTGTGTGTGTTGTGTGTTTGTGTGTGTGTGTGTGTGTGTGTGTGTGTGTGTGTGTGTGTGTGTGTGTGTGTTGTGTGTGTGTGTGTGTTACTTGCGCACGTACGTGTGTTGTGTATGATATTGTTGGCTAAGAGCTTGAAGCCTTTGTTACCATTAAGATTATTAACTCCGTTTTTATTCTTCTGTTTTATTTTTTACCCAGCAAACTTTTTTTATATTCCTTCTCTCTCTCTCTCCTCTCTCCTCCTTTTCTTCTTCCATTTTTTATCTCTCCTCCGTTTCTTCTTTGATTTTGTATGCACGCGTCCATACACTCCCCACTCTCTCGTTCCTCTTCTCTCCTTACTTCCTCTCTCTCTCCCTCCCTCTCTACTCACCTCACACTCTCACTCTACTCCTCTCTCTCTCTCCTCCCCCTCCTCTCTCTCTCTCTCTCTCTCTCTCTCTCTCTCTCTCTCTCCTCTCTCTCTCTCTCTCTCCTCTCTCTCTCTCTCTCTCTCACTCCTCCGGGCAGTATTGTCTTGGTACTTTATCACGCATCACATGTCTAAAAAAAGACGGAGATTTATAACAAAATGAGTCGCATTGCACCAGAGGCGAATTTTAAGCTATTGATATCTTCTTAATCTGAAATGTATTAGCTATAAAATACAAAAACAGATTGAAAATAGGAGAGTTTAGTCAAAAGTCAGTAGAACTTAAAATGATAGACTGCAGGAGATGACAAAATGAGAAATTGACAAATTTAACATCCAAATAGTAGGCGGTCAGAATGAAGACATGGGTATTTTCAAAACACCTTTAAAGGCAATAGGAAACAAAATTGTATATATGCCTTGATATTTCAGTATAAGGTAGAAAAATGACTATAGTTTTATAATCAATCAAAATCTCAAAAATACAGCCTAACTCCAACCTGCCTAAAATAGCTCCTAGCAGAAAAGTGGGTCAGGTGCTAAGCGACTCATTTTATTGTGGAGCGTCACGTATTACTGTGCAGTTAAGTTTATGTCCCTTGCTGTTTTCTAATGCAACGAAATCATGTTTACATCTACTTTAAAAAGAAGAGTTCAACAGAAGTACGTACGACCTAAGACTGACCTAGATACTGTAGATAGCTGTTTAGACAAATTATTTTTGCCGACTTCGACGGGTGCGAATAACGGTGCTGACACATTGAACTGATATTTCAGTTTGGGGGGCTACGGCCTTTGGTCGACATGATGGCAAGGCCATTCAAGTCAAGTCAAGTCAAGTCAAAAACACTTTAATCATCTCTGAAGGACAATTACAATTACAATACTGACAGGCATATTGAGACGAATCATAATCAAAGACACAAGGTAGCTACGTTTCATATTTGTTCAAACATTATATGACAGCATCAAATAAAAATATCACAAACATTCACTCTTTGTTGACTTTTCATTGACAATGACACCAAATGCTTTGGCAAACAAAAGTAATTCTGCATCACTCTGTATAGATTTAAAATCTTTGCTTTAGGATTTACAATGGGAGTTGTTTTGGAGCATTCTAAAGGCATTTCAGTACCTCTGTATATCGTCATTGCGTCGAGAATATTTGAATGTAAAGAACAGGGGAGAGAGTGAGACATTAGGGAGGGGTAGCGTGAGAGAAAAGTACAGAGAAAAGGTGTATGTGCATCCATGATCTTGTTTGCATATTCTACAGTCATTCATGCATGGAACTCTGAACAAAGACATCGGTCAAGTTGTTTTATTTATGGTCATTTTTGTAATACATTCCAACAACTTATGACAATCATTTTCTAGTGGAATAAATAGTTTTCAGTTATGGGAACAAACATTGAAAATAAATAGCATTTTGGAGTCATGACAGTTGTCTTGATATTTTTTATTTTGCTATAATTATTTAAGCTGCGGGCCGGCTACCCAACCCCACTCCATTTTTTTTTGGCTGAAAGGGGAGGTAGCCTTTTCCCAATGCTCTGACCAGCAGTGACAATGACCGACCAACTGACTTTTGAATTCTTACACCATCTTTTGGAATAGTTCAGACCACATTGTGTTCAAATCAATATGCTTGTAAAATACAGAAGTGACTAAAAGTTAAATTCCAGTCGTGTTTTCTTTACTCCCAGAAAGAACAGACACCCCGGGCATGTCCAAAATTAATAGCCGTTTGTAAGCTGGGCAAAGCTTTTATTTTTCTCAGTAAAAAATTCAGTTGGGTCGTCAAGTGCCAGTGGTGTGTGCTCACCACCTAACCTTTTTTCAGGAACACACTTCTTAACTGTGTAAAAGGCTGCCATGACATACATGAAAAATGGAAGCCATACTGGTTACAGAAAAACATTTTTGTTGATCTTTAAAATGAAGATGCAGCATTTTCATCTCCACTAATCTAAAAGCAAAAAAATATACACGCTATGGGTTTCCAGTTCCCCTTTTATGAGAGTAAAATTAACTAGAAAGCAGCTTCAAATATATATGTTTCAAAACAACGCACGTAAAATTGATTATGACCCCGAAGTAATAAAATAGGGGGTGGGGACAGAAAACATTGGAATATATTAACTGCAAAATTTAAACAAGTCTACCAGATACAACGCAAAACTACTAATAATTTCACACAAAAAGGATAGTTAAGAAATGGCTAAGCCCCGACCTTCAGAATGTTAAGACATGATACAGGCAACAAGCTACACACAGACACCATCCTTCATCTGAAGGTAAACACTATGGGCAAAGCTTGGAATAGATACAATGCATACATCTAAAACAATTACACAACTGCCCATACAAAGACCAAAAAAATAAAACCTCCTAAATATTACATCAAATACCAAAACAAACCCCATCATTACTGAAAAACCATATACATGCAAAAGCACCGCGTAACTCATTCAAAAAACGGGAATGTTATGCTTGGAAGAAAATTTTTACTGGGTCACAATTAAGTGTTTCTATGCTTGATGTGTATGCAGAAAAAATCTGAAAAGCAGCCGAGGGTGGAAGAGAAACCACACAACAAACTCGTGTCCCTTACAGCTGGGGAACAGATAAGCCGAATACAGGCAAAATTAATGCTTCAGGAGCAAAATCATGAAGTTACTACAAAAACGATTAATGTCGGGCTATGTTGGAATGTTTTATAAGTAGAGTTGGTTACACCGCCATTGACAATACCCACATTCTATCAGGACAATGAAAATGAAGAAACAGCAATTCATTACTTCGTTTTGTGCCCAGTGCTCCAAATTGTAGAGTAATAAAAAATAATAATAAAATAAAAAAGCAAGACTAAAAGCAACATCGGCTTTTCACAATCAAATACAAGAAAGCAGCAGTAAATATGTCAATACAAAATGTCAAAATATGTGATGGAAAAGGCGATACGTGGAAAGAGTAAGGATTTAAAATACAAGACTGAATGAATGATCTTTCTTTTTCAAGGGTTACAGAGCAAGCATTGCATACGTTTTTCATCCGGCCCTTGCCCTGATCAGGGAATAAAGCTCCCTACCCCTACATACCAGCATCACCACCAACAGCAGTTCAACCAATATTTTAAAAGAGTAAAACGGGATACATTCAACAAAACGCGTCATCCTAACTGGATACACTCATAATTATTTAAATAAACGTGTGTGTGTGTGTGTGTGTGTGTGTGTGTGTGTGTGTGTGTGTGTGTGTGTGTGTGTGTGTGTGTGTGTGTGAGGTGTGTGTGTGTGTGAGTGAGTGAGTGAGTGAGAGTGTGTTAGTGTGTGTGTGTGTGTGTGTGTGTGTGTGTGTGTGTGTGTGTGTGTGTGTGTAAGTGTGTGAAAGTCTCTGTGTGTGTGTGTGTGTGTGTGTAAGTGTGCGTGTGTGTGTGTGTGTGTGAAAACAAAGTAGGCATAACAGGGAAAACACCCACACACATAAAAAACAACAACATAAAAACCCTTTAAACACAAAAGCTACATAAAAACACATCTCTATATTCAAATGGTAAGAATACAATTTCAATCCAACATAAAAACCAAACACTCCTCTCCATAATAAGTCTAGGATAGCATATGTGAAGATGGAAGTTGGAAAGTAAAGGAAAGGAAAGGAAGGAAATGAGAGAGAGAGAGAGAGAGAGAGAGAGAGAGAGAGAGAGAGAGAGAGAGAGAGAAGAGAAGAGGAGAGAGAGAGAGAGAGAGCAGTATTTAAGTATCGATAGAGTAATACCATGATAAATGTGCTATATTTTATTATTACATATAAGAAGAGAGAGAGAGAGAGAGAGAGAGATAGAGAGAGAGAGAGAGAGAGAGAGAGAGAAGAGAGAGAGAGAGAGAGAGAGAGAGAGAGAGAGAGAGAGAGAGAGGAGAGAGAGAGAGAGAGAGAGAAGAGAGAGAGAGAGAGAGAACTCGAACTCGAATGTTTTATTGAGGAAATATGGATAAGCCAGAGGCTTCTTTACACCAGGTCCTCATAAAATAAAAAAAAATAAAAAAAACCCAAAAAACCCACCACCAACAAAACCCACTGGCAAACAATCATAAGAATTATACAACATATAGATAATAAAGCAAATGATAAGCTTAATAACTTATTTATATAACCAACTATCCAACTACACTCACAATTACAGGCACAAGCAAAATCTCAATATACACTATTCCAAGTCACAACCCTTAGTATTAGTCTTATCCAACTTCACACTCTAAATTACAAATTCAAATTATTCTACGCTAACAAGACAAAACACATCCCTACACTATTTCAATTACACTAAAGCGAGAAACTAAGTTCAAAACAATCAGATTTTCCATCTCTCTCTCTCTCTCTCTCTCTCTCTCTCTCTCTCTCTCTCTCTCTCTCTCTCTCTCTCTCTCTCTCTCTCTCTCTCTCTCTATGAAGCGTGTAGCAAAACAAAAGTACTTTCAAGATCTTGTATCGGACAGAAAAAACTGCAGACACATTTGGAAAGCCATTAATCTACTAACAAATAAAACTAACAAAAAGGCACAAACTACAGTTAAAGATATTTCATCCTTGAGCCTGAATAAACATTTTGTTGGGATAGCCAACAACCTAATAAAGTGTGAAGACTGGAAAAGTAATGATTTGAAACATTTAAGAGCATATTGTGAGTCTAAAAATATACACTCTAAATTAGACATTCCATTTATTTCCTTACCTGAAGTGCTGACATCCCTCTTACAATTAAAGCAGTCAACCACAAAAGATGTTGATGGACTAGATGGTAAAATAATTAAAATTGCTGCGCCTGTAATAGCAGACACCCTTACCTATATTTATAATCTTTGTATTGACAAAGCTTATTTTCCTTCTCATTTTAAAAAGGCTAAAGTAATTCCTCTCTTTAAATCTGGCGCATCAGATGACCCATCGAATTACAGGCCGATATCAATTTTGTCTATCTTATCAAAGCCTTTAGAAAAGCATGTTAAAAAATCTTTACTTTTACATTTAGAAAAATATGACCTAATCAATCCAAGTCAATCAGGTTTCAGAAAAAAACATTCATGTCACACGGCTCTGATAAATATGGTAGACAAATGGCTTCTGAATATTAATAACAATATGTTTACCGGAGTTGTCTTCGCCGATTTTGCAAAGGCTTTCGATGTGATAAACCACACACTTCTGTTAAAGAAACTACACCTATATAGAATATCAAAAAATACCTTTCAATTTTTTGAATCATTTTTATCAAATAGACAACAGTCAGTCTTTGTTGGAAAGTCTCAGTCTGATTTTCTCACAGTGACCAATGGTGTTCCCCAAGGTTCAGTTCTGGGTCCTATACTTTTCTCTATATATATTAATGATTTACCATTGTACATGAATGCTTGTTGTGAATTATTTGCAGATGACAATTCAATTTATGCTGAAAATCATTCCTTACAAATCTTGTCATCTAATCTCCAAGACAATATACATCAGCTTACCAGATGGGCAGAACTAAATCACATGTCCCTTAATCCAATAAAGACTAAATGTATGTGTATAACAACCAGACAAAAGCGACAGAATCAGATCTCTTCTATGTTCCCTATAAATGTTTCAGGTGAAAAAATTGAAGAAGTAAATTTCCACAAGGTGCTAGGAATCATTATTGATCATAATCTTTCATGGCAAGACCACATCGCCAATCTAAGTAAAGTTGTATCGCAAAAGGTGTTTCAGTTATCCAAAATAAAACATTTCCTTAATCTTAGCACTAGAAAACAGTTTTTCCATGCACACATAAGTTCTGTTATAGAATACGCATCAACCTTGTGGGATTCTGCAAGTGCAAATACATTAAAACCTCTGATTAGATTATACAAGCGTGCCATTAAACTTATTCTATTGAAATCAAGCTCATTAACTTCCGTGGACTATAAATCAGTTGGTATTTTGCCATTTAAATTGCAGTTGGAATACAACAAAGCTTTAATGATGCACAGAATAGTGTATGGAAATGCACCGCCCACTCTGGCAAAACATTTTCAAATAAATACATATCGTCATTCACATAAACTTACTGTGCCAAAACCAAGAATAGATCTGTTTAAAAGTAGTCTTGTATATAGCGGTGGCACTTACTGGAATAACCTTCCAGCATCCTTAAAAAGTGTAACTTCTATGCTAAACTTTAAAAAATCATTGAAACATTTTCTTATGAATGAAAGGCTGACAGAGACTGGCTGTTGATCTTGTCTTATATAAAAAAAAAAGCATATTGTTTTCTTGTTAATCGGACAAAATGTCAGTCATGGTTTGCCATGACTTCATTTGATCATGTTTTACATATGTCTTTTTATCAGCTGTCTGTCATTCTCTGTCTGTCTGTCTGTCTGTCTGTCTGTCTGTCTGCCTGCCTGTGAAACTGAGTGTCTTTAGTCTGTCCGTCTGTCTGTATTCTATCTCTCATCTGCCCGTCTATCCCTTCTCTGTCAGTCTCTACTCTACTCTGCTCTGCTCTGCTCTGCTCTGCTCTGCTCTGCTCTGCTCTGCTCTGCTCTGCTCTGCTCTGCTCTGCTCTGCTCTGCTCTACTCTACTCTACTCTACTCTACTCTACTCTCTAGTCAATCATATTTCTTATTTTCTAATCTGATTTTGTGATTTTGTTCTCTCATTTTGTAAAAGATAAAGCATAAGCGTAGAAAATGTTTCTTGTATTTGGATGATGTTATGGATTTTTTTTCTTTTTTCTTCACTCATACAATGTATATGTGCAGTTTGTTTGTTATTGCTATGCTTTTTTTATTTTCTTCCTTTTCACCCAGAAGGGTGTTATAAAAAGGCACGTTTTCTTATGCCATTACCCTCTTTAAATACTCATTCATTCATTCGTTCATTCGTTCATTCGTTCATTCTCTCTCTCTCTCTCTCCTCTCTCTCTCTCTCTCTCTCTCTCTCTCTCTCTCTCTCCTCTCATGAATCTTGAAATTGATTTTTCTGTACCCTTTGTATTTAGTATTTGCTTGTTCGTTCGAAAGTATTTTCATTATCTATTTTCATATTGTGTACATTTGCAACTTTTCATGTATATTGGTGGGGTTTTGTTTGCTTGTTTATCTTTTGTTTTGGGTGTGTTGGGGGGGAGGTGGGGGGGGGAGTCTTTTCCGAGGGCTGGATGTAAAAAAGCAATGTTTGCTTATTCTATTACCCTCTTTGAATAAAGAAAGTTTTCAAAGAAAGTTTTCAAAGAAAGTTTTCAAAGTTTTCAAAGTTTTCTCTCTCTCTCATCACACTCATAAAATAATACAATTTATATGACTGCGTATAGGAATAAACATACCATCCAAGACGACATTCTAATCACAAATTCAAATCATTTTACTCTAACAGAACAACACGCACCCTATACACCATTTAATAGCATTAAGGAAAAAAAAGTTCAAGATAATTAAAATTTCAATGCACACACATACACGCGCGCACGCACACACACACACACGCACACACACACACACACACACACACACACACACACACACACACACACACACACACACGCACACGCACACATACAATAACATGAATATACAAATGAATAAACAAACAAAAAAATCAAAGACCTTATCTATGCAGGAGAGAGAGAGAGAGAGAGAGAGAGAGAGAGAGAGAGAGGAGAGAGAGAGAGAGAGAGAGAGAGAGAGAGAGAGAGAGAGAGAGAGAGAGAGAGAGAGAGAGAGAGAGAGAGACAAGGCAAAGGCAAGGCAAGGCAAAGTATTTTATTCGAGGATAATAGATAAGCACTCGTGTGCTTTTTTACATCCAGTCCCCGCCCTTTTCAGGGATACATCAAAAGAGAGAGAGAACGAAGAGAGAGAGAGAGAGAGAGAGAGAGAGAGAGAGAGAGAGAGAGAGAGAGAGAGAGAGAGAGAGAGAGAGAGAGAGAGAGAGAGAGAGAGAGAGAGAGAGAGAGCATCTTCAAATTACATCGTGATCAAAACAAACCAATCAACAAGGTATTTCAAAACATCCACAAAACACTGCTGTAAACAATAGTTATCATCATTGAAACCTATAAGCTCACAGTGAGGCCAAACCTAACAAGGAAAAGAAAAGCCTCGAAAAGCAAAACAACAAACAAAAGAGCAAGATTGTATAAAAGAAATATCAAATAGGAGCAATATAACATTTAAGGTTAGAAATACAAACCAGTTTTAAAGTAAACTCAATACATTAAAAGATAATATATATATATATATATATATATATATATATATATATATATATATATATATATATATATATATATATATACTAATGAAGATGAGAAAATAGCAAATATTCAGGATGATGAAACATAAGGCATTACAAGTCTATAGGCCAAAACATTCGTATGAAAAATAATACATTCCATGTGTATGTGTGTTTGTGTGTTTGTGTGTTTGTGTGTGTGTGTGTGTGTGTGTGTGTGTGTGTGTGTGTGTGTGTGTGTGTGTGTGTGTGTGTGCGTAGGTGTGTGTGTGTGTGTATGTGTGTATGTGTGTGTGAAAAACAAGCAAAGAGGGCATAAAAGGAAAAAGACACGTACACGCATAAAAAACGAAAAAAAAAAACCTTAAACACAAAACTCAATAAAATTCGTATCTCTATATTCAAACAGCAAAATACAACTTCAATTCAAATTTCAATAAGAACAGAAACATTCCTATCCAATGATAAGACTAGGATAACAAAGTATTTCAAAGCACCCACAAAACACTTCTGTGAACAATGATTATCATCAATGAAACATATAAGCTCACAATTTGGCCAAGCCTAACAATGAAAAGAAAAATCCCGAAAGCAAAACAAACAAAAGAGCAAAATTGTATAAATGAAATATCAAATAGGAGCGAAACATTTAAGGTTGGAAAAACCAGTTTTAAATCAAACAATACATTAAAAGATAAAAAATATACCAACGAAGATGGAGAAAATGCAATTATTCAGGACGATGGTACATAAGGCGTTACAAATCTATAAGCCAAAACATTCATATGAAAAATAATACATTCTGTGTGTGTGTGGGGGGGGGGGGGGGTGTCTGTGTCTGTGTCTGTGTCTGTGTGTCTGTATCTGTGTGAGAGAGGAGAGAGAGAGAGAGAGAGAGAGAGAGAGAGAGAGAGAAGAGAGGAGAGAGAGAGAGAGAGAGAGAGAGAGAGAGAGAGAGAGAGAGAGAGAGAGAGAGAGAGAGAAGCATAGAAGGCATAAAAAGGAAAAAAAAAAACAAAAGGAAAAAAACAACAAACGGATAAAAACCCTTAAACACACAAAAAATAAATAATAATCATCTCTATATTTAAACAGTTAAATGCAATTGCAATGCCACATAGGAACCAAACACCTATACAGTCATAAGTCTAGGATAGCATATGTGAGAGTGGAAGGTGGAAAGGAAAGAGAGAGAGAGAGAGAGAGAGAGAGAGAGAGAGAGAGAGAGAGAGAGAGAGGAGAGAGAGAGAGAGAGAGAGAGAGAGAGAGAGAGAGAGAGAGAGCATTTTCAAATTACATCATCATAAAAAACCCAGTCAATAACGTATTTGAAAACATCCATAAAAACACTTCTTTAAAAAATATCAATGAAACCTATAGGTTCGTAATGTGTCCAACAGCATAACAATGAGAAAAAAAAAACTGAGAAGCAAACAAACAAACAAAAAACAAACTAAAAAAACAAAACTGTATATAAAAATATCAAATAGCAACGAAACAGCATTTAAAGATATACGAACCAGGTTTAAATCAAGCTCAATGCATTAAAAAATATATTACACTATTAAAGAGGAAGACTGCAATCATTTAGGAGTATGGTACACAAGGCATCACAATTCTTTAAACCAGAAGATTCATATTATGAAAATCAATACATTCCAAGGGAATAGTAAGAGGAGCCATTACTAAGAGAAATACCCAAACAAATAGATAAAGAAAAAAATATACTACAAGCCAGCAAAACACGTCAAGATATAGTATGTATGGAAACATTTATATAAAAGGTTGTCTAGTAATTAGACACAGTCTAATGCATTTTCAAATAGTGTAAT
>CM060322.1:65540400-65550400 GCA_030674155.1 Stramonita haemastoma
CCGTAATCTGCATGCAACTGAGGCCTGATAAAATATATTTTTTTTATTTATTTATTTTTTTTATTTTTTTTATTTATCTTTTTTTTTTATTTAGAGATAATTATCTATTTATTATTTTTTTAATATCGGGGAAAAAGGGAAAATAACCACAATGTGGTTTCTTTATATCCAGTCCCCGTGTGTATGAAGTCTGTAAATTTTATCTGTTCCCATCAGCACACAATGGCCTACTGTTTCAAAAAATGGAAGAAATTTTAAAGTGTGAGCAAGTTGTTCTGCACGCGTTCACACACGGGGCCTTGGTTTGTAGTCTTCATCCGGAGAACTTTGGGGGGCGGGGGCGGGGGGTCAGTGTTAACTCCAGGAGAAAACATCCCTTTGAATGGGATTCAAAGCCAGGTCATCAGATTCCGAACACAATGCTCTAACCATTAGGCTATCCCGTCACTGGGATATATTCTGTGTGTGTGTGTGTGTGTGTGTGTGTGTGTGTGTGTGTGTGTGTGTGTGTGTGTGTGTGTGTGTGTGTGTGTTGCGTGCATGCGTGCGTGTGTGTGCATGCGTGCGTGTGTGTATGTGTGTGTGTTCCTTTATTTTCTTAAAGGGAGACTGATTGAGATTTTTAAAGAAATATTTTAGTCTTGCTGTGATGGCCAGTAATGTTAAAACTAAATGTTACTTTGCCATTACATTTGTTGTTAGGGTTTTATATGTAGTGTGTGTGTGTGTGTGTGTGTGTGTGTGTGTGTGTGTGTGTGTGTGTGTGTGTGTGTGTGTGTGTGTGTGTTTGTGAGTGAGTGAGTGTGTGTGTGTGTGTGTGTGTGTGTGTGTGTGTGTGTGTGTGTGTGTGCTTTGTTATATTTTTGTTGTTAAACTGGATTGACTGACGTGCTCAAGAAAAGATTTGTGTGTTACCCTCACCGTGTGTAGTGTTATCAAGACTGAAATTTATTATGGATTTTTTTTTCGCCAATGAACAAAAGCCGTGTAGAGCGCCCACACACAAGAGAGCAAGGAAAAAAATAAAGATAATTCTCTACGATCTGCATGCAACTGAGGCATATACAGATATAGATATAGATATAGATATAGATAGATAGATAGATAGATAGATAGATAGATAGATAGATATATACACATACACATATATATACATATATATACACAGAGAGAGAGAGAGAGAGAGAGAGAGAGAGAGAGAGAGAGAGAGAGAGAGAGAGAGAGAGAGATTCTTATTCATTCTATTTTAAAGCTGGATTAACTGATGTATGGAGAAAATATTTTTGGTATTGCTGTGATAGCCAGTAATGTTGACCTGCCTGAAAAATATTTTGTCATTCAATTTTATTTATATGGTTTTTGTTTTTTTATTGTTTTGTTTTAGGTTTGGATTTTTCTTCGTTTGTGATTTTTTGTTTATCATACAAAGTATTCTAAGATGTAATCTGGTATGGCAACTCTACTTTAAATTCTGTGTCCAACAAGAAACGCTTGTGTCCCTTTATCTAAATCAATTCTATCATGTGATAATGATTGGTCTCAGTAGAAAAGGAAATACGATATGACTTATATTTTAGTTGGAGTTATATGACGATAGGGTTTTACCTTTCAACATGAGGACTGTTCTTTTTTTGTTTTTTACTTTTGTTGGTTGGGATTTCCCTTAAGCATAGCGATAGCGTGCGCATGTTTTTTATGCTCTTTTTTCGAAGATAAAGAAATAAGCCATCGTGCACATTTTTTTTTACATCCAATTCTCATGTGTACGCAGTGTTGTGAACTTTGTCATTTGCCCACATGCACAATGGCCTACTCTTCCGAAAAGCAAAACAAGTTTTATCAAGTGAGCAAGATATTCTGTGTTCGTTCGCACACGGGACTTTAATTATCGTGACATCTCAAGGAGGTGTGTGTGTGTGTGTGTGTGTGTGTGTGTGTGTGTGTGTGTGTGTGTGTGTGTGTGTGTGTGTGTGTGTGTGTGTGTGTGTGTGTGCGCTCGCGCGCGCGCGCAAGTGTGTGTGTGTTATCACAGTTGTGTATTGAATGTACACTTCTTTTTCTGTATTGTATTAGTAGATACTATGGTTTTCAAATTGTTTTGCTCCTTAAATGTCCGTTTTCTGGCACTGAGATGGTCCTTGACACTAGCAAGGCAATGTGTGAATGTCATTCTAGACACGGGTTTGACAATACTGTGTACACTCTTGAGTTATGTCAGATTGAAGAAATCAACTATGCCATCATTCTGATTGAGAGGATTGCTCAAAGTTGTGGCTACAAGTTCATCTCTCGTTTTGAAATACTTGTATCTTCTTTTAAATAAAAGCCAGCAGGTTAGCGAGCTAGTAACTTATTAGTGAGTTAATCTTGGCAGGAGGTCATTTGGTTAATCGGCTTGTAAGTGGTAAATTTATTATGAGTGGCATTTTGGTTTAGTTTTTTGTTTGAACTTTTTTATTTCGAGGATGAAGGAATACGCAATCCTGTTTTTTTTTTTACATCCAGTATCCCTATGCATGCAGTTTTGTGAGGTTTGTCATCTGTTCTCACTGACACACAATGATCTACACTTCTGAAAGGCGGAACGGGATTTAACATACTGCTTTTCTTTTGAATTTAAACATGTGCCTTTTGAAAGATGTAATATTGAGCAATGTATGATTTGCAATATAATCGGTTTTGTAAATTTGAACGAGTTTTTTTTTTCTTGATCTTATTTTGCTAGGGTAGGTTTTTGTTTTCTTTTGCTTTGTTTTATTAAAGCTTTTTCAACATGTATAGTTTGTTTAACACAATTATTGGCTGGATGTTCGGAATTAAAGTTTGCTGATTGATGATACTGCCTTAGTGAAGTCTTTTCACCACCATCTCTTTTTTTCTCTGTCTGTCTCCCCCTGTCTGTCTGTCTGTCTGTCTGTCTGTCTGTCTGTCTGTCTCTCTGCCTGTCTCTCTGCCTGTCTCTCTGCCTGTCTCTCTGCCTGTCTCTCTGTCTGTCTGTGGTCTCACAGGCTGCAAATTTGCAAATTTCAATGCAGGCATATACGTAGGTTTGTGTTCGAGCACATTCCTACGTGAATGTGTACATGTGTGTCTGCATGTGTGTGACCATGTCTGTGCACACTTTCAGGTTTGTAACCCCAAATAAACGAATGAATGAGTGATTAATAAACAAAAGAAGAAACGGATAACGAAAGAGTAAATAAGGTATGACAGGCTTTGATCGGGAAAAGCCAAAGGTCCTTTAGTCATGTAAAAGAAAGAAATGGGGAAAGGGAAGGGTAGGACAGCCTGTTGGTTGGAGGGTCCTACTGATCTGACTACCCAAAAGAATCAGTCCAAACATTTGAGTCTTTTTTTAACAGGCTTTTGTTGGTCAAAGAGTACACCACTGGACAGGACAGACAGCTAAGTGGTCAGAAGTGGTCAGATAAGTCCTTCGGATGAGACTTTAAACCGAGGCCCCGTGTGCGAACGCACGCAGAACATCTTGCACACACGTTAAAACCTGTTCCACTTTTCGTAAGAGTAGGCCATCGTGTGCCGGTGGGAACAGATATTTACAAAATGCATACACACGGGGAATGGATGTAAAAAAGCACATGTGCTTATTCCATTATCCTCGATATAAAAGAATAAATTAAATCCAACACTCGCTCTCTCCTCAATCTAACACACCATATGATAATAATGATAATCTAAAATAATATCATGCACCACAGCAAAGTGTAGGGCCGCAGCCACATGCACACTCACAAGAAAACGCACACGCAAACACGAGCGTGCGCACTCAAGTCATGCGCCCGTGCATAGACAACCTCCCTCTTCCAAAGCTCTCAGAAGACTGTCCCACGGCCAGAGTCAATTTGACACAGTGGTCATTGAAACCATCTGCAAAGGTTCTTTTTATTTTATTGTTTATTTTGTACCACTTTAAGTCACAGCAGATCTCTCTGCGTGAAATTCGGGCTGTTCTCCACGGGGAGAGCGCATCGCCACTAGTGCAGCTTCTACCCATTATTTGTTTTTCTTTCTCCTGTGTGCAGCTGTATTTGTTTCCCTATCAGAGTGGCTTTTTCTACAGACTTTTGCCAGGGACAACCTCATTGTTGTCGTGTTTATTTACGCGCGCTAAATGATGATGTGTAACACACAGGACTTTGGTTTATCGTCTCATCCGAAAGACTAGCACCCAGACCACTACTCATGGTCTAATGAATGGGTGAAAAGTTTCGGACCCAAACGGGATATTTTAAAGAAAAATCATCATCATCATCATCATCATCATCATCATCATCATCATCATCATCATCATCATCACAAAAACTCAATTAAACTTGGCCTTCTTTCACGCACGGCGTGTCTTTTTCTCACTGATATCCCCTCCTTTTCTTTTTCCTTTTCCTCGTCCTCCTCCTCCTCTTCTTCTTCTTCTTCTTCTTCTTCTTCTTCTTCTTCTTCTTCTTCTTCTTCTTGTTTCCTTCCTTCCTTCCTTCCTTCCTTCCTTCCTTCCTTCCTTCCTTCCTTCCTTCCTTCCTTCCTTCCTTCCTTCCTTCAAATTAAAACCATAATAGTAGTAATTTTTTTCATGTCTCGAAGGTATATGCCTCTCGTGGCGGTAACGATGATTATTTATTTATTTATCTATTCAGCCAGCTTTGGAGACCGCCTCACAGCTTGCTTTCCTGTAGCCGGATAGATGACAGCCAGGGTCGGGGGCGGGAGTGGAGGGGGGGGGGGGGGGGGGGCGGAGGGAGGGAAAATGTGCTTGTATGATCAGAACCAACAGTGTATGGGGACAGTGTCATCAGAGGGAGGAGGCCATGGAATGCCGGAGAAGCCTTCATTTTCCGGACAAACAGAGCTAGTGGCTTTCTCCCCCGCCACCCACACATCAACTTGTCCGCCTTTTTTTCGTTCGGCCTGTACTGCCCTAGAGTGACTTCATCACGCTGTACAGCGGTGCTGACTGCCAGGGCCACGTATATTGATGTGTATATGTGTGACGCTCCACCACATAAGGAGTCGCATTGCACAAAAGGTCAATTTTTCGTTATTGATATTTTATTAATCTGCAATGAAATGGCTATACAATAGAAAAAACAGATTGGAAATCGGACACTTCTATGAAAAGTTATTACAGGTTGAGATGACAGACTACAGGAAATGACAAAACGAGAAATGGGCAAGTTTAGCATCATCATAAATGGTTAGAACGAGGGCTTCAGCATTTTTAAAGCACGTTTAAAAGCAAAAGGATACAAAACTGTGACTTGATATTTCATTACAAGGTAAAATAATGGCTATAGTTTTATAATCAATCAAAATTTGAAAATTGCTAACTTGACCCCACCTGCTTTTTATGTGTGTCATTGACACACACACACACACACACCACACACACACACACACACACACACACACACACACACACACACACACACACACACACACACACACACACACACATAGCAGCTGACATTTTCCCCACAGACAAATCCGGCATGACTGGTAGACGACACGTATACTACAATGTAGTACAATAATAGACAGAACAATACAATACAGTACAGAACAACGCAGTGCAATATAGCACAACGCAATATAATGCAATAAAATGATAACAAATATCAAACAACATATTTCAATACAATAATAAAACAGTACAATGCAATATAACCAATGCAAGGCAGTGCAGTACAAGACAAAACCCAATACAATAAAATGCAATACAAAACAACATAATCAAAATCACACGACACAATAGAATCTATTGCACTACAATAGATACAATACAATTCAATAGAATACAATAGAATAGAACACAACACAATGCAATACAACATCACACAGTACAATACGACACAATAAAATACAATGTAACACAGTGCTTTACAATACTATACTATACAATACAATGCAATACAATACGATGCAATGCCTTACGATACAATATAATACAATACGGTACAACGCATTACAATACAATACAATACAATAAAATACACTACACTACACTACACTGCAATGCAATGCAATGCAATGCAATGCAATGCAATGCACTACACTACACTACACTACAATAAAAAAAAATCACACAAAACAATACAAAACATTACAATACAATACAATACAATACGATGCAATGCAGCACATGCAAAACAATACAAAAGAACACAAAACCATACAAAGAACACAATACAATACAATACAATACAATACAATACAATACAATACAATACAATACAATACAATACAATACAATACAATCGAAATGAATTTTGATGGTATAAGGATCCGGGTAACAAACATATAAACAGCTCTCTTATATCTGTGTGAATATTTTGCTTGCGTTTTTATATGTATGTCGAAAACCACATTTTCATGATATACAGCAATGTTTCAACATGATAAAACTGAATAAAAATGGTTATAAAAAACCAACGACATATAAAAAGCTGGTGTGTCTGAACCACTAGAAGCACACAGGCAGGCGGGAACACTGAGGCACTGACCAACATGATGGAGAAATCCACCCCATCATCACCATCACCCGTGCTGGAGCCCACACTGCTCATCCTCTAAATGTCCACCATGCCAAATTTATTATTTATTTATTTCTTTTATTTATTCTTTTATATCGAGGATAATGGAATAAGCACTCATGTGCTTTTCTACATCCAGTCCCCATGTGTATAAAGTTTTGTAAAAGTCATCTGTTTACGGAAGACAAGAGAGGCCTGGGTATGATATTGATTACAAACACGTTGTCTGACAGAAGATGACCTGTCAGAAAGATGACAAAAACCACAAAGGTCAAGCTCTCGCCAAGAAGGTCACAGCCCACAAATTCAATATCACTAAGTCAGGAGTGCTACATTTACCACGCCCTTTCCTTTCACCTTGTCCAAGTGTGGTCAGTTCCTGCTATAAATAGCACCAGCTGGCCCCCATCTGGGCTGGGATAGGATAGCATAGCTAGCAGCTGAGAGGAGCTGAAAGTGGGGGAAACTGACAGCTGTGAGGCTTAAGTTAAACCACAAAGTAAAGGATTCAGTCTCGTACAGAACTGGCAATATGGGATGTGTTTCCAGGGGGGAAGAGTGTTAGTTTTCATTGTTTAAACAGGCAAAGTTAAAGGCGTTCCCAAAACCTAAGTGGACGTATGAGAGCAAGGTTTCATAGATCTCAGCTTCTCTAGGGGCCAGCATATTGAGGGCGGCGCCCATCTCCTCTCCCTCGCTGCTTTACTTTCCCTGACCCTAAAGAGGGCAGGTACCCATTTTACAGCAGGGTGAGCTTGGGGACTGCACTGAAACCAAGGCGCGCAAACGGTCTTCCATCCACCGGGTAACCACGCTCAATGTTGCTTAATTAACATTGGCATGGGGAAAACGAGTGCTCTGACCACTGAGCTATCTCAAACTATCCCGTTCCCATTATGTTGTGTATCAATGCATAAACAAAGCGACAAAGATCTGGGCTTGGGGTCTTCACAGCTGTCAGTTTCCCCACTTTCAGCTCCTCTCAGCTGGTAATTAATCTACCTCATCCCAGCCTAGGGTGGGGCCAGCTTGTGCTAATTATATCATAGCAGGAACTGACCATACTTGGACTAGGTAAAAGGAAGGGTCGTACTAAATGTAGCACTCTTGACTGAGTGGTGTTGGATTTGTGTGCTGTGTCTTCAGGGCTGCGATGTTCTCTGTGTTGTGTGTAGGATGCAGCAGTCCTGACTGCTGATGCTGACTCCTGTCGTGTGTACTATGTAGTCCTGACTGCTGATGCTGACTCCTGTCGTGTGTACTATGTAGTCCTGACTGCTGATGCTGACTCCTGTCGTGTGTACTATGTAGTCCTGACTGCTGATGCTGACTCCTGTCGTGTGTACTATGTAGTCCTGACTGCTGATGCTGACTCCTGTCGTGTGTACTATGCAGTCCTGACTGCTGATGCTGACTCCTGTCGTGTGTACTATGCAGTCCTGACTGCTGATGCTGACTCCTGTGTGTGTACAATGTTGACACACTGGGTCATAGAGGGAGGGGGGAGGGCGGGGTGAGAGAGTGGGTTGACAGGGTTTAGTGAGTGAGAAGAGAGTGGGAAGGGGAGGGAGGAGGGTTAAACCTGTAATTATTTGAACAAATAATCTTTAACTCTTTCTCTCTGGCTCTCTGCCTTTGCATCTGTCTGTATGCCTGTCTGTCCGTCTGTCTGTCTGTCTGTCTGTCTGTCTCTCTCTCTCTCTATCTCTGTCTTATGTTGTTTATTGTTATATGTTTTTTTTTTCCTTTTATGCCTATTTTGCTTGTTTTCCCGCTTACACACACACACACATACACACACACACACGCACACACACACACACACACACGTACACACACACACGAACACACACACACACGCACGCACACACACACACACACACACACACACACACACACACACACACACACACACACACACACACACACACACACACGTTTGTTTAAATAAC
Organism: Stramonita haemastoma; assembly: GCA_030674155.1. Lineage (NCBI taxonomy): Eukaryota > Metazoa > Mollusca > Gastropoda > Neogastropoda > Muricidae > Stramonita > Stramonita haemastoma. The sequence goes on from CM060322.1 coordinate 65,548,895, forward strand.
TATCAGTGTATTCAGTAAGGATGACGCGTTTTGTTGAATGTATCCCGTTTCTCCTTTTAAAATATTGGTTGAACTGCTGTTGGTGGTGATGCTGGTATGTAGGGGTAGGGAGGGGGTTTAACTTTATTCCCTGATCAGGGCAAGGGCCGGATGAAAAAAAAGTGTGTAATGCTTACTCTGTAACCCTTAAAAAAAATAAAGATCATTGATTCATTCATTCTCTCCCTCTCTCACTCAATCATTCGCCCCCAGGCTTGTTCACTCCTCACGTCCCTTCTCTCTATTTGTGTTTCTTTCTGCGCCTTTGTCTATCTATCTGTCTGTCTCCCTCCCCCTCTCTCTCATAACATTACAAAGCACATTTTTCTCACCTGATTAAGGCATGACCTTATACTCCATAACAGGTTGAACAGCCAGAAACAAGAAACATGGAAGTTTGTTGTTGTTTTTTTAAAAATTAAAACCCAAATTGCCCAGCTTGCCTCGCATCCCTCAATCCCATCTCCTCTTTTGACATTCCACCTGACATTTCTAAACAAGCGATGTCAATATCTTTTTTTTTATATAAAAACTTGTAAAGGTCTGTACAGAAAAAAACATGAATAATCGATAGGTATTGTGCAATTTGAGATCTTTTCAACAGAGAGAGAGAGAGAGAGAGAGAGAGAGGGGGGGGGGAGGGCAGGGGGCATTTGTCCTAGGTAGGTTCGTTGTGATTGCTAGGGAGAGGGTGGGGGTCACATGAAGAGAAGGGGAGAGGCACATGAAGGGAAGGGTGGAGGGGAGGATGTGGAGGGATTTCTATTTTCTACTGAAAGTGGTACACCAGTGCATGTGTCAGGATCCAGTATTGGGTTGTGGCTCTTTCAGACACATCACTGTTATTTCTGGGCACCAAATCCAGACTGCTCTATAGAGGTGAACGCGTTGCCACTGATACAAAGCCACACATTGAAATAATTCTCTGTGTTTTCATTAGCTTCCTTATAACTGTGGTATTTCCACAGAGTTTGCTGGGGCTCCTCCCTTATTGCTACAACGTTCTTTGACATGTGCAATGTGTACGAGGTACACTTCTCTTGATTCGCTGTGACAGCAGAGGGCGGGAGAGCCAGGTGGTTACAGCATTGAGCGTGTGTTCTGATGGGACAGGTTTGAGCCACCACCAGGACGCCCATTCAAGGGGATTTTCCCCTGCAGCTAACATTAGTGCTGAATCCTCTCCTTCCAAAGTTCTTCGGGAAAGTCTATAAATTGAGGTCCCATTTACTAATGCATGCAAAACATCTTGCAAAAGGTAAAGATAAAGGTAAAGGCATACCATAACCTATATGGTCGTGGGGAAATGAGGCTTTGGAGACCTCAGCTTCTCTAGGGGCCAGTATGTTGAGGACAGTGCCCATCTCATCTTCTTTGCTGCTTTACTTTCCTTGACCCTAAAAAGGGTAGGTACCCATTGACAGCTTGGTGAACTGGGGACCTGTACTAAAGCCAAGGCGCGCAAAC
>CM060322.1:65552900-65572900 GCA_030674155.1 Stramonita haemastoma
CCGTAGGAAAGGTCAAATGTCACAAATGTCATCATGTCCATTTATTCCAGTGTCCATAGTAGGAGAGGTCAAATGTCACAAATGTCCATTTATTGCAGTGTCCATAGTAGGAGAGGTCAAATGTCACCATGTCCATTTATTGCAGTGTCCATAGTAGGAGAGGTGTGACAGGATTATGTCCATTTAATAGTAATAATACATGGAATTTATATAGTGCTATATCTTGTGAAAAAAACAAATCAAAGCGCTTGCATTCGACCTATACAACACACAATCAATCAATAACAATTTATAGATTTGGAAAATTCGAATGTACACAGACACACACACACACACACACTCACACACACACACACACACACACAACACACACACACACACACACACACACACACACACACACACACACACACACACACACTCACACACACACACACACACACACACACACACACACACACACACACACACACACACACACACAGTGTCCAAGACTTTGAAGTAGTCTGTTTCAGATGACTGTGAAACACCTTCATCTAGTATGTGTGTTTCTGGCTTGCAAGAACATTTAACAAAGCGAGGTAACTGTGGCAATACAAGTTTGGTTTTTTAAATGCAGTTTTCTGTACTAGATTCAATTCTGAGCTAGGAAATCGCACTTTTCTAGACCTCTCTTTCTGTCTTGCTTTTTGTCTTCCTGTCACCTCCTGTATATCTAGTTTCTGCCTTCTTGGTTCATTCTCCTGCTTTTTGTTCCCAGGGACATAACAGATAATGATTCTCTCTCATTCCAAAGTCAGATGTGCTGGGCATGATTTGTCAAGTGCTAAATGGCAGCACAAAGCATTTTAGCTCATTATGACAAACAACAATAGTTGCTGTCTGTGTCTTGGACGAAGAAGAAAAACTTCAATGTTAAAGTGCTGTCCTTGGTTTGAGTCTCTTCCTTCTTTTATATCTGAAGGAATGAGAAAATCTGTTCCCAGAGGTGTGTCATTGTCGTCCTCCTTTGTTCTGTGAGGCCAAAGGGAAAGAAGTCCAGTTCCAGTGCAAAGTTTATTTTTATCTCTGCTGTGATTATTTTCACTAGTGCCTAGCTCAATTCTTCCTGTGTTCGCACAGTTCCTACACATTGACATTGACACCAAGAGCAAGAGATTGTTGCGAAGCAGTTTATGAAATAAACTTATTCAATTATTCATTTCTATTTTCCTGACCTACAAAAGGCTGACATAGCCCCAGATCAACATTGTAGGCAGTTGTCCCTCTGCATGCGTGCCTACAGGAATAGAGCAAAGCAGAAAAACAGAGAGAGAGAGAGAGAGAGAGAGAGAGAGAGAGAGAGAGAGAGAGAGAGAGAGAGAGAGAGAGAGAGAGAGAGAGAGAGAGAGACAGAGACAGAGACAGAGACAGAGAGACAGAGACAGACAGAGAGAGACAGACAGAGAGAGACAGACAGAGAGAGACAGAGACAGAGAGACAGAGACAGACAGAGACAGAGACACAGACAGACAGAGAGAGACAGAGACAGAGACACAGAGACAGAGAGAGAAGCAAGCACACCAACTAACATGGAAGAAGAGTAAACATATCCATTCCTCATGCACCTCTACTTATACCCAGCACACTCAGAAACAAGTGGGGAGTTTCCCCAAAAGGCAGAGGGGGGACATAACATAAAAAGCAGAACCTGACATGATCTTCCATTATCTCCTCAAAGTGCAAAGACAGACAGGGGTATAAAAAGCAGAACAGGGCATGATTACTTCTTCACCTCTTTGAGGGCCAGAGGTAGCACTCTTCAGCTGTCTGGCTGTTGGGGTTTCTGCAGTCAACCCACCCTGACACAGCTCATCCCTAGGGATTGCATGCTGGGCATGTTTGTGTCACCCATCTCCCTGGCCTAAGCTGCTTGCACTAGCCTACTCTTCCACTGCTTATGGATGGATTTGTAACGTCTGAAGTTATGATGGATTTCTAACTTCTTCAGTCATTGTTTATTTCAAACGTGTATACAAGATGTTGTATACGTGCATAACAGAATCCAGCAAACCATTGGTCCCTACAAAAATCTTCTATTAGTCGTAAAGAAGCGTAAACTTAAATGGTACGGGCATGTCACAAGTTCAAAAGGACTTGCAAAAACAATACTGCAAGGCACTGTCCAAGGAGGAAGAAAAAGAGACAGACCAAAGAAGAGATAGGAGGACTAAATCAGTGAATGGACAGGCCTAGAACTCAACAAAACCCTTAGAAAGGCAGAACAGAGATAAGAATGGAGGGAACTGGTTGTCAAGTAGGCAAGGGTGTCCCCACGGTCGCCAGACTGAACAATGAACAATGAACAAATTTTATTTAAAGAGGGTAATGGCATAAGCAAACATGCTTTTTTACAACCAGCCCTCTGGGCCAAGAAAAAAAAGAGAAAGAAAACACACAAAAACAACAACAAATTGAATAATCAACAACAACAACAACAACAAAAAAGGCATAGCAATAACGAACAAACTGCACATATACATTATATGAGTGAAGACAAAGATAATAATAATAATAATAACAATAATAATAATAATAATAATAATAATAATAATAATAATAATAATAATAATAATAATAATAATAATAATCCATGACATCATCCAAATGCAAGAAACATTTTCTACGCTTATATCTTTATCTTTTACAAAACAAGAGTACAAAATCACAAAATCAGATTAGAAAATAAAGAAAAGATGATTGACTAGAGAGAAGAGAAGAGAAGAGAAGAGTAGAGTAGAGTAGAGTAGAGTAGAGTAGAGTAGAGTAGAGTAGAGTAGAGTAGAGTAGAGTAGAGTAGAGTAGAGTAGAGTAGAGTAGAGTAGAGTAGAGACAGAGAAGGAATAGACAGACAGAGGAGAGATAGAATATAAACAGGTGTGTGGACAAGAGACATAAATTTCACAGGCAGACAGACAGACAGACAGACAGACAGACAGACAGACAGTAAATGACAGACAGCAAAGAGAGAGACATATGAAGAACATGATTGAATGAAGTCATGGCAAACCATCACTGACATTTTGTCTCACCAACAAGAAAAAAAAAAAATTATAGGACAAGATCATCAGCAAATCACTGGCAGCCTTTCATTCATAAGAAAATGTTTCAATGATTTTTTTAAAGTTTTGCATAGATGTTATGCTTTTTAAGGATGCAGGCAGGTTATTCCAGTAAGTGCCACCGCTATAAACAAGACTACTTTTAAACAAATCAATTCTTGGTTTTGGCACAGTAAATTTATGCGAATGACTATATGTGTTTATTTGAAAACGTTTCGTCAGAGTGGGTGGTGCATTACCATATACTATCCTATGCATCATTAAAGCTTTGTTGTATTCCAATTGCAAATTAAATGTCAAAATACCAACTGATTTATAATCCAAGGAAGTTAATGAACTTGATTTCAATAAAATGTAGAAGTAAAATAGAACATCTTGCGCACACGTTAAATCCTGTTCCGCTTTTCGTAAGAGTAGGCCATCGTGTGCCGGTGGGAACAGATGACAATATTTACAAAAACTGCATACACACGGGGACCGGATGAAAAAAAGCACATGATTGCTTATTCTGTTATCCTCGATATAAAAGAATAAATAAATAAATAAATAGATAAATAAATAAATAAATAAAATAAGCTTAATGGCACGCTTATATAAATCTAGTCAGATATTTTAATGTATTTGCACTTGCAGAATCCCACAAAGTTGATGCATGTTCTATAACAGAATTAATGTGTGCATGGAAAAACTGTTTTCTAGTGCTAAGATTAAGGAAATGTTTTATTTTGGACAACTGAAACACTTTTTGAGATACAATTTTACTTAGATTGGCGGCATGGTCTTGCCATGAAAGATTATGATCAATAGTTATTCCTAGCACTTTGTGGAAATTTACTTCTTCAATTTTTTCTCCATAAACATTTATAGGGGACATAGAAGAGAGCTGATTCTGTCGCTTTTGTCTTGTTGTTATCCACATACACTTAGTCTTGCTGGGATTAAGGGACATGTGATTTAGTTCTGCCCATCTGGTAAGCTGATGTATATTGTCTTGGAGACTAGATGATAAAATGTGTAAGGAATGATTTTCGGCATGAATTGAATTGTCGTCTGCAAACAAGTCACAACAAGCGTTCACGTACAAGGGTAAATCATTAATATATATATATAGAGAAAAGTATAGAGCCCAGAACTGAACCTTGGGGAACACCATTGGTCACTGTGAGAAAATCAGACTGAGACTTGCCAACAAAGACTGACTGTTGTCTATTTGATAAAAAAAAGATTTAAAAATTGAAATGTATTCTTTGATATACTATATAGCTTTAGTTTCTTTAACAAAAGTGTGTGGTTTATCACATCGACAGCCTTTGCAAAGTCGGCAAAGACAACTCCAGTAAACATATTGTTATTTATATTCAGAAGCCATTTGTCTACCATATTTATCAGAGCGGTGTGACATAAATGTTTTTTTCTAAAACCTGATTGACTTGGATTTATTAGATCATATTTTTCTAAATGTAGAAGTAAAAATTTTTGTACATGCTTTTCCAAAGGCTTTGATAAGATAGATAAAATTGATATCGGCCTGTAGTTCGAGGGGTCATTTGATGTACCAGATTTAAAAAGAGGAATTACTTTAGCCTTTTTAAAATGAGAAAGAAAATAAGCGTTGTCAATACAAAGATTATAAATATAGGTAAGGGTATCTGCTATTACAGGTGCAGCAATTTTAATTATTTTACCATCTAGTCCATCAAAATCCTTTGTGGTTGACTGCTTTAATTGCAAGAGGGATGTCAGCACTTCAGGTAAAGAGATAAATGGAATGCATAATTTAGAGTGTATATTTTTAGACTCACAATATGCTCTTAAATGTTCCAAATCATTATTTTTCCAGTCTTCACACTTTACTAAGTTGTTGGCTATCCCAACAAAATGGTTATTCAGCGTCAAGGAAGAAATATCTTTTACTGTAGTTTGTGCCTTTTTGTTTGTTTTGTTTGTAAGTAGATTAATGGCTTTCCAAATGTGTCTGCAGTTTTTTCTGTCGGATACAAGATCTTGAAAGTACTTTTGTTTGGCTGCACGCTTCATGTTTGTCACCTTGTTTCTTTGGTTTTTAAAATCTTTATCATGTTTAGACTTTAAAAAGTCTCTTACTTTTATTTCGTTCTCTATTTCTTCTGATATCCATGGAGGTTTTGACTTGGATTTCACGCGTTTTGTTTTTACTGGAGCATGTTTATTATATATTTCAGAAAATGTGTGTATCCAGAAGTCTATGGCTTTGCATGGATCAGTGTACTGATAAACATGAGACAAAGTGGAGTTTGCTAAATCACTAAGAAAAACATCTTTTTTTAACTGTTTAAAGCATCTATATTGTATTGTTTTGTGACCTGTCCCGGGGATTTTTATTCCTTTTCTTGACCAAGTTACACAAATAGGGAAATGGTCACGGCACGAAAAAACAGGTGAACAAACTTCAGCTATATTCTGTTTGGAAGAAACGTAAACATGGTCAATGAGTGTGCTGGTGGTTTCTGTAATATGTGTTGGACAGTCGATAAGCTGATTTAGATTAAAGGTTTTGAAAAGCTGAACCCATTGAGTCTGCGGTTTTAGTAGATCAATATTAAAGTCACCTAATAGTATTATTTCATTGTTGTAAAGTATGGCAGCGTCCATCATTGTATCAAAATCAGTATACCAGTTTATTCTTTCGGAGGGATTTCTGTAGATAAAGCCAATAAGTAATGGTTTTGTATGTTTTAACTTGACTTCTACCCATATAGATTCAACATGGTACTGTTCTAATTCAAAGATTCTATTCAATGTGACAGACTGATTATAGTATAATAATAATCCGGTTTCTTTAGAAGTTTTTGGATCACGACGAATGACATTTTAACCAGGGAATAACAGGTCAGAATCTGGTATTTTTTAAACGCAGTCGTGATTCAGAAAGACAAAATAAATGAAAGTTTTTACCAAAGTTGTCCAAAATCATTGCAATTTCATCTAGTTTGTTATACACATGATTTATGTTTAAATACCCAACTCGCAATCCTTCTTTTGAAGGCCCTCTTTTAAGAGTTAAAGACATCATACAAAAGATACATAAATATATTACATCAAATAACAAGTTCAAAAAGGAAATCAAAATAGGGATAGCTAGCTAGCTAGCTAGCTAGCTAGCTAGCTAGCTAGCTAGCTAGCTAGCTAGATAGATAGATAGATAGATAGATAGATAGATAGATAGATAGATAGATAGATAGATAGATTGATTGATAGATAGATAGATAGATAGATAGATAGATAGATAGATAGATAGATAGATAGATAGATAGATAGATAGATAGATAGATAGATAGATAGATAGATAGATAGAAGATGTTATGCGAATCTTTCACAAACAGGCCTCAGTTTCTAGTCTCCTGTGAAAGAGCTGCGGGGGAATGGGGTGGGATATAATTATGGAGGGAAGTCTACAGACCGAGCCTATAGCACACAGCCCACTCTGCAGCCACTGCACCTACCACACATGGCCAGACAGGCAGGACCAGGGCAAGCGGACCTCAATCGTCCTCAGAGGAAAGCAGGAGATAGAACACGATAGAAGTGTGAGGAGAGTTGGTGCGGTGGCTTAGCAGGTTTTAGTGTTGCCATTGTAATACACAAGCGTATCAGTAAACATACATCATCACAGGACCACATACACATTATCACGTGACTAGATACACACACACACACACACAGACGCGCGCGCGCGCGCGCGCACACACACACACACACACACACACACACACACACACACAGAACATTTTGCGCAAACGTTAAATCCTGTTTCGCTTTTCGTAAGAGTAGGCCATCGTGTGCCGGTGGGAGCAGAAGACAGGATTTACAAAACTGCATACACACGGGGACTGTATGTAGGAAAAGCACATGAGTGCTTATTTTATTATGCTCGATATAAAAGAATGAAACAAAATAAAAAATACAATCTCTCCTCTCTCTCTCTCTCTCTCTCTCTCTCTCTCTCTCTCTCCTCTCTCTCTCTCTCTCTCCTCTCTCTCTCTCTCTCTCTCTCTCTCTCTCTCTCTCTCTCTCTCCTCTCTTCTCATCAGGGCGAGGGCCGGATGAAAAAAAGTATGTAATGCTTACTCTGTAACCCTTGAAAAATAAAGATTATTCATTCATTCTCTCTCTCTCTCTCTCTCTCTCTCTCTCTCTCTCTCTCCTCTCTCTCTCTCTCTCTCTCTCTCTCTCTCTCTCTCTCTCTCTCTCTCTCTCTCTCTCTCTCTCTCTCTCTGTCTGTCTGTCTGTCTGTCTGTCTGTCTGTCTGTCTGTCTGTCTGTCTGTCTCTCTGTCTCTCTCTCTCTCAATTTCCACAAGATTGTTGTAAGGGCAATTCCTGCAGATTGTTTTTTTCTCCCTCCCTCCCTCCCTGCTTGCTTACTTGCTCCCCTCCCGTGTCTCAGTGCTAGGCCTATCGACCCCATGCCGGCTGTTTTATCACTGCTCACCCCATCTCTTCTGGATTACTGGCGAAGGGGTCCACTGCCTACGTGCCTAGCCTGGGATGTTACCACCACTCCCCCATCCCCACACCTCCCCCTCCCTCCCTCCCTCGCCATTCCTCCCCCTCCCTCCCTTCCTCCCCCCCCCCTCCTCCACAACCTCCACACTCCCCCCCCCCCCTCCTAGAGGGGGATGGGTTCCTTCAGGTTCAACTTGTTTCACCACACGTGACCTGACAACTTGGGACGGCATAGCCTAGTGGTCAGAACATTGCGCTGGCAATTTGACGACCCGAGTTCGATTCCCGGTCGAGGGGATTTTTTTTTCCCTGGAGTGAACATCAGTGCTGACTCCACTCTCCCTAAAAGTTTTTCGGATGAGACTTTAAACCGAGGCCCTGTGTGCGAACGCAAGCAGAACATTTTACACACACGTTAAATCCTGTACCGCTTTTCGTACAATCAATCAATCAAATTTTTATTTCCAGATGGTACATTGAGTAAGCAGCGATCTGCTTTTTTCCACCAAGCCATCTATCTAAAGAAAAGAAAAGAAAAAAATCAAAACAATAGCAAAAATCAAATCCAAAACAAAACAAAAAACCAACAAAAAACAAAGCAGAAAATCCCTAGCAAACAATAAAGCCAACAAAAGAAAGAAAAGGGGAAAAAGCAAACAAACAAATAAAACAACAACAACAAACATTTCACCAACATTAATTTGCTAACATGATTTCAACAACTTTAAAATAAACTATGCCTATAAATAATACAAGCAACTACTATAACAACAACCAAAAGAGAGACAAAAAAATAAATAAATAAATTTAAAAAAAAATATATATATATATATTTTAAAAATCTACTCAAAAGCCATACACACATATGCACATACACCCACACACCCACACCCACACACACACACACACACCCGCACACCTACACCTACACACACACACACACACACACACACACACACACACACACACACACACACACACCACACACACACACACACACACACACACACACACACACACACACACAGAAAAAGGAAGGAAATTAATGTGATTGTCTTTCCTTTCTGCTTCGAATCCATTGCTTTGTAATGTATTGTTTTTCTTTGTATGCACCGTACTTGTTTTGGAGGAGGGAATTGATATAGGTTTGTATGTGTGTGTGTAAAACGATTTTTAAGGAACCATGCATTATTTTCCTTGTGTGCGTGTGGTATATATATATATATATATATATATATATATATATATATATATATATATATATATATATATATATATATATATATATATATATATATATATATATATTGTGTGTGTGTGTGTGTGTGTGTGTGTGTGTGTGTGTGTGTGTGTGTGTGTGTGTGTGTGTGTGTGTGTGTGTGAGTGTGTAGTTTCTTCTTTTGGTGTGAATATTTTTCAAGTTCATTTTTAATCTTTTCATTTGTACCACATATCTTCTTTAAGTTTTTCCTTGTTCAAATATGATTATTCTCTCTTTTTTTCTCCTTTTTTTTCTTTCTTTTTTTCAATTTTTTATTATTTTATTTATTTATTTTTATTTTTAGATGGATGGCTTGATGAAAAAAAGCAATTGGACTGCTTACTCAATGTACCATCTGGAAATAAAAGTTTGACTTTGACTTTGACTTTGACACACACACGGTTTGCGCTCATCCACTCAGCTCGTATACTCGTAGGTACATGCACACATTTAAAGTCTTTTTAAAAATCATATAGTGTCAAAAAAAAAACAATAACAAAAAAACCACACACACACACACACACACACACACACACACACACACACACACACACACACACACACACACACACACACACACACACACACAAAACAGCTTATATCAATTGCAATGTAACCAAAAAACATTATTTAAGACTGAATAATAATAATAATAAATAATAATAATAATAATAATAATAATAATAATAATAATAATAATAATAATAATAATAATAATAATAAATAAACAAATACCCAAAAAAAATTTAAAAAAATAAATAAGTAAAATAAAGAAAATTCTATAAGCAATTAATGTCAGATTACAATATCTCTATACTTCAATTCATACTTGATATTTTTAAAAGAAGATAAGGAAAAAAACAACAAACACAGCAATACCTTATAATAATACCCATCCTCACTGAGAGGAAATAACATATACGCTAACAAATATACAATCAAACAACAGAAAAAACAAAAGCAAACAAACAATCAAAAAACACAAAAACACACCAAAAAACAAACAATCAATCCAAAACATCAAAAAACCAAACCACACGGATTACATATTAGAAGGAAGAAAAGAAAAACAACAACTAAAGCAACAATACCATATGATAATACCCATCACCACTGAGTGGAATAACATAACAAACATATGGGCATGCACACATTTAATTTTTTTTTTTAAAATCATATGGTGTCAAACAGCTTATATCAATTACAATGTCACCAACCATCATTTAAGACTTAAAAAAAAAAATCCATGAAATGTCAATAAGCAACTTATGTCAGATTACATTATCTCCACACTTCAATTCATACTTATATGTTATGAGGAAGAAAAGAACAAACAAAACAAAACAAAACAAACAAAAAAAACAAAACGAAAAACAAACGCAACAATACATAATTATGATAATACCAATCTCCACTGAGAGGAAATAACATATACACTAACAAACATTCAAACTAACAAAAAAAACTAACAAACAAACAAAAGCAACAGAGAACCAAACAAACATAATAAACGAAAAAAACCCAAACAAAACAAAACTAAAGCAAAAAACAAACAAAAAACAAGCAAACAAACAAACACAAAAAAAAACCAACCTCAAGACACACTTATTTCAAAGCTAAGTTTTTCTCCTTCCGCTTCCATCTCTTACCTGTCCCTGCCTTCAACATCCACCTGCCAAAGTGATTAACGTCTGTAGGTGTGTGTGCGCGCGGGCGTGCTGCGTGCATGCGTGCGTGCGTGTGTGTGTATATTTGAATTTGTTAAAACTGTAAATAGTTGTTGATTGTGTGTTGTGTAGGTCGAATGAAAGCGCTTTGATTTGTTTTTTACAAGAGATAGCGCTATACAAATTCCATGTATTATTATTATTATTATTATTATTATTATTATTATTATTATTATTATTATTATTATTATTATTATTATTATTATTATTGTTGTTGTTATTATTATTATTATTATTATTATTATTATTATTATTATTATTATTATTATTATTATTATTATTATGTCTTTTTTTCAAAGAGAAGTGGTATAAAGGGATTAAGTATAGAATAGCTTTTTTTTTTTAATCGGATTTCTTTGTTTTAAAAGAAGCGGTATGAAGGGGTTAATACAGAATTATTTTTTCTGATGTCTTTGCTCGGAGAGAAGTGATATGGAGGTGTTAGATGTAATAATTTCTGTGGGGTGTTTTTGTCGTTAAGAGAACCAGTATGAAGGTTTTGATCTGATGAATAGTTTTTCCTGATGTATTTGTTTTAAGAGAAGGAATATTATTTATTTATTTATTTATTTATTATTTTATATCGAGGATAATGGAATAAGCAATCGTATGCTTTTTTTTTTACATCCAGTCCCCGTGTGTATCGACTTTTGTAAATGTCATCTGTTCCCACCGGCACACAATGGCCTACTCTTACGAAAAGCGGAACAGGATTTAACGTGTGCGCAAGATGTTCTGCGTGCATTCGCATTAGTCTCATCCGAAAGACTTTTGGGGGGAGTGGAGTCAGCACTGATGTTAACTTCAGAGGAAAAATTCCCTCGACCGGGAATCGAACCCGGGTCGTCAAATTGCGAGCGCAATGTTCTGACCACTAGGCTATCCCGTCCCCCTAAAGAATCAATATGAAGGGGTTAGGTACATAGAATATCTTTTTCTGATGTCTTTTGTTGAGAGAAGTGTATAAAGTGGTTAAATATACAATTGCCATTTTCCCTGATGTCTTCGATTGAAGAGAATCCCTATTTAGGGGTTAAATATAGAAAAGGTTTTGCAATGTGTTTATATGAAGAGAAGTAGAATAAAGTGGTTGAATATAAACTTTTTCCTGATGTCTTCGTTTCAAAGAGAAGTGGTATGGGTGGGGTTGTATATAAAATACATTGTATGTTTTTTGTTGTTAAGAGAACCAGTATGAAGTGGTTAGATATATAGAACAGCTTTCTTCCTGATGTCTTTGTTTTATGGAAGTAATACGAAAGGGAAAGATATACAGTATGTCTATTTCTGATGTTTTTTGTTGTTGATAAAGAGGGGACGGGATAGCTCAGTGGTCAGAACGCTCGCTTTCCCCGGTCAAGTTAAGCAGCGTCCAGCGTGGTTACCAGTTGGATGGGTGACCGTTTGCGCGCCTTGGCTACAGTACAGTTGTCCCAGTTCACCCAGCTGTAAATGGGTACCTGCCCTCTTGAGGGTCAGGGAAGGTAAAGCAGTGAGGGAGAGGAGATGGACGCCGCCTTCAGTATGCTGGCCCCTAGAGAAGCTGAGGTCTCTGACGCCTCGCCCCCCCCCCCCCCCCCGCCTACGACCACACAGGTTATGGGATACCTTTACCATTACCGTACCTTACCTGATGTCTTGGTCAGATTGTGTGGCTGTGGTGAACGACCATCCTTGTTTATTTCAGTCTTCCATTCCAGTCTTTTTCCATTTTATATTTCAAGCTGTACAGTACTGTCAACTAGTTTGAGAAAAGTTGTTACTGCAAAGGTCAGATGACCTTCCTGCTCATTTCCTGTTCACTTCCGGTTTATTGCCTGTCATTTCCTCTGTCATTTTTTGTTCACTTTCTGCGCATATCTGTCCATTTCCTGTCTATTTTTTGTGTCTTAATTATTTTTTTTAACCATTTCCTGTTCCTTTTCTATCTATTTTTTTTTCCAATTCCTGTCATTTTCTGTCCATTTCTGGTCCGTGTTTCTGTTAATGCTCTGTCCTTTCATGTCAATTTCCTGCCGACTATATATTTTCTTCCTGTCCATTTCCTGTCCACTATATAGATCTACTTTCTGTCCATTTCCTGTCCACTATATATATCTACTTTCTGTCCAATTCCTGTTCACAATACATTATTTTCCGTTCATTATCTGTCCCTTTTTTGCCCATTTTCTGTACGTTTTATATCTATTTTCTGTTCCTTATCAGTTCATTTTCTGAAGATTAATTCATTTGTTTGTTTTGGCTGACCTGCACATATTTGAAAAATAACATCTATTTGACTTAAAAACTTCATCTGTCCCTGATTCATCCCACAAGTGTTTTGGACCGCTTTACACCCATAGCTTTCCTTGTTACAGTCCAGTATTTGCACAACAACACTCGTGTCATGACGAGGGTATCAACACACATCATCTTAACCCCAACTACGCAATTTTTTTTTCTGCCAGACTGGAAAGTTTTGCTTCTTTTTTTTTTTTCTTTTTTTTTTTACTCTATGGCTCGGGGAGTCTGGTTATCTCCCTTGGTTTTTATGATGCAGATTTTTTTGTATTTATGGCTCATGTGTTGTTGTTGTTGTTTTTTTCTTTGTTAACAAGGAAGGGAAAAGTGGTTTTACTGTTTTAGGTGAGACAGCGAGGAAAACAGGGACATAAAATATGATAACAAAGATGTAAAAGTGGAGAGGGAGATAGATAGAGAGATAGATAGAGACAGACAGACAGACAGACAGACAGACAGACAGACAGATAGTGACAGAGACAGAGAGACAGAGAGGGAGAGAGACAGAGAGATAAAGAGAGAGAGACAGGCAGAGACAGAGACATAGACATAGACAGACAGGCAGACAGACAGACAAACAGAGACGCAGAGAGAGGAGAGAAAGACAGACAGACAAACAGAGACAGAGACAGAAACAGAAACAGAGACAGAGATAGAGACAGACACAGACAAACAGACAGACAGACAGACAGAATGAGACAGAAAGACAGGCAGACAGACAGACAGACAGACAGAACGAGACAGAAAGACAGACAGAAAGACAGGCAGAGCGACAGACATGCAGACAAATATCTCTGTGTGAACTCCAGAACCAAACCAAAGCCCTCAGGTCATGATGGCCCTGACCCTGACCCCTGACCTGTCTAGCCAGGACCTGAGTAGGTAGCCCTTGCATCATCACCTCCATCTGATACATGCCTTTCTCTTTTCTCCTCCTGTCTGTCTGTCTGTCTGTCTGTCTGTCTGTCTGTCTGTCTGTCTGTCTTTCTGCCTGTCTGTCTGTCTGTGCCTGTCTGTCTGCCCGTCTGTCTGCCTGTCTGTCTGCCCGTCTGTCTGCCTGCCTGTCTGTCTGTCTGTCTGTCTGCCTGTCTGCCTGTCTGCCTGTCTGCCTGCCTGCCTGCCTGTCTGTCTGCCTGTATCCACTCTTCTCTCTTTCTGTCTCTGCCTGCCTGCCTGTCTTTTTGTCTCTGCCTGTCTCTGTTTCTTTCTATTTCTGTCTCTGCCTGTCTCTGTTTCTTTCTATTTCTGTCTCTGCCTGTCTCTGTTTCTTTCTATTTCTGTCTCTGCCTGTCTCTGTTTCTTTCTATTTCTGTCTCTGCCTGTGTATGTTTCTCCAATCCAATCATCTTGTTTATAGCCCCGCCGACCACAGAAACCATATCGGGGCTGTCATCTCCTCAAATTTAAAACTCAGATTAAAACTGAGTAACCATATACAGATTAAAACGGGGTATAAAACCAACTGTACTGTCCTTGCTTGTATCGACGCCCTGGTCAACTATAAGGGTCAACCTGGGACGGCCACCGCGTTGTGGGGGAAAACGTCTCTCTATTTTGGTGTCTCTTTTTGTGTCGCTTCTAGTCTATCAATGTATGTTTGTATAGTATGTATGTATGTATGTATGTATGTATGTATGATATGTATGTATGTATGTATGTATGTAATGTATGTATGTATGTATGTATGTTATGTTATGTTATTATCTATGTATGTATCTATGTTGTTGTATTCTATCTTCTATCATTATCTATCTATCTATCTATCTCTATCTATTCTATCTATCTCTTCTATCTATTATCTCTGTCTATCTGTCTTACTTCTGTCTATCTGATCTATCTATTTATCTATCTATCTGTCTATCCGTCTATCTATCCGTCTGTCTATCCGTCTGTCTATCGTCTGTTCGTCTGTCTATCTTCATTCTATCTATCTATCTATCTATCTATCTATCTATCTTCTATCTATCTATCTATCTATCTATCTATCTATCTATCTTCTATCTATCTTCTGTCTGTCTGTTCTGTCTGTCTGTCTGTCTGTCTGTCTGTCTGTCTGTCTATCTATCTATCTATCTATCTTTTCTATCTATCTGTCTATCTATCTATCTATCTATCTATCTATCTTTCTATCTATCTCTATCTATATCTTCTATCTATCGTCTATCTATCTATCTATCTATCTATCTACTATCTACCTATCTACCTATCTATCTATCTATCTATCTACACTATCTACCTATCTACCTATCTATCTATCTATCTATCTATCTATCTACTATCTACCTATCTACTATCTATCTATCTATCTACTATCTATCTATCTATCTATCTATCTATCTATCTTCTATCTATTTTCTATCTATCTATTCTATCTATCTTTATCTATCTATCTATCTATCTATCTATCTATCTATCTATCTACTATCTATCTGTCTATCTATCTATCTATCTATCTATCTATCTATCTATCTATCTACTATCTACTATCTATCTATCTATCTATCTATCTATCTTCTACTATCTATCTATCTATCTATCTATCTATCTATCTATCTATCTATTTATCTATCTATCTATCTACCTATCTATCTATCTATCTATCTATCTATCTATCTATCTATCTATCTAT
This sequence comes from Stramonita haemastoma, assembly GCA_030674155.1. Classification (NCBI taxonomy): domain Eukaryota; kingdom Metazoa; phylum Mollusca; class Gastropoda; order Neogastropoda; family Muricidae; genus Stramonita; species Stramonita haemastoma. The sequence continues at coordinate 65,568,382 of CM060322.1, forward strand.
CTATCTATCTATCTATCTATCTGTCTATCTATCTATCTATCTATCTATCTATCTATCTATCTATCTATCTATCTATCTATCTATCTGCCAGGTCATTTCCTTCTGCCAAATCTTTACTCCTTCTCCCCCCCCCCCCCCTCCTTTCTCAACACAAAGAAGCAGAGGAGTTAAAGAATAAGCAGACGAGCAAGCAAATGGGGAAAACACACAACAACACTGGTGAGGGATGACATAGCAGGGCGATAATTCTGGACATAACATCATGGATTAGATAGACGTCGTTCATCATAACCCCCTCCCACAAACACAGGATGGATGTTTCCAACAAAACATGCTGCGGCTACTGGAATTCTGCTGAACACTTGGCTGCGTCTGAATGGCTGAGACTGAGGACATCAGCAGGTGAATCGTCGGATAGATTGCGAGAGTAAAAGGTAAAAGGTAAAGGTGTCCCATAACCTGTGTGGTCGTAGGAGAGCAAGGCATCAGAGACCTCAGCTTCTCTAGGGGCCAGCATGTTGAGGGCGGCGCCCATCTCCTCTCCCTCGCTGCTTTACCTTCCCTGATACTAAAGAGGGCAGGTACCCATTGACAGCTGATTGAACTGGGGGAACTGTACTGAAGCCAAGGCGCGCAAACGGTCACCCATCCCATTGGCAACCACGCTCGACACTGCTTAACTTGACTGGGGAAAAGCCTTGTGAGAGATTCAATCTTAATGTGAAGATAGTGCTATTTGGCACTGATGCAGTTACAAAAAATGATGAAGCGTTTGACTTGATAATACTGTTAGCAAAGTTTGATGTTTGCAAATGTCGGATTGGGAAAACAAACCCTAATGTTGGTATTTTTTTTAATGAGCTGAAATACAAATACGAAATGAAAAAACCTGGAACACTGCAAATAAATGGAGTTCACTGAGTTTCTGAGAAAATGGTTTCAGTACATAAACCTAGTAGAACGCTAAGTACCGTTTCAAAGTATTAGTAAAATTCTGTACGTATTCTATCAATTTTGTCTTGACATCGAAAATGATAGTTGATTAGTTGTACTTTGTGTAGCCAAGGCTTATTCTTGTTAGCCTGTGAAATAGAAATGATGAAATGTCTGGTCAAAAAGTCAATTTTTTTCATGCATACGTGTGCCAAGAAAAAAGATTTTATAAAAGCAACAACAACAGCGACAAAGAAAACAAGAAAAGAAAATAGCAAAGAAGAAAAAAATCAGACAGGACATTCTGTAGGTCTGTCATCTGTTAGAGCTCATTTTTGCTTAGGATTTTAGCTCTGGAGTAAATATCAGAGCTAACTCCACTCCCCCAAAACTTTCTTCGGATAATACTATAAACCGAGGTTCCGTGTACAAACACACGCAGAACATCTTGCGCACACGTTAAAATCATTTCCGCTTTTCGAAAGAGTAAGCTATTGTGTGCCGGTGGGAACGGATGACATCAGTTACAAAACTGCATTTACATGGGGACCGGATTTTAAAAAAGCAGATTAGGGCTTATTTCATTATCCTCGAAATAAAAAACAACAACTAACTAACTGAATAAATCCTACGAAAGAAAAAAAGAAGCAGAAAGACAACCCACGTTAAAGAAATCACTGTCAAAAAACACAGAAAACAGCAAGTGTGGCAAAAAAACATGTCTACCCTCAATCTATCCCCCACCCGCCCACTACCACCACCACCACAACCACCACCACCACCACCACCACCACCACCACCACCACCGCCACCACCACCACCACCACCACCACCACCTTAGCACACTCTCGTTGTTACAGAGAGGAAATAAAAGGCATAAACACCGGAATGGATGGCAATAACCAAGGGATACAACTGCACTTCTCTGGGCCTCCATATGAAAAATGCCACGTGAAGAAAAAGCTTAGCTGGAGACAGATGGGCATGATGATGCTTCCTTTATGATAACACATGTCATGAATACTAAGCGCAGGGACAAGAGGGAAGCAGACGAGTCTTCAATACTGCACAGAACGACACATGGGGAAATAGAAGACAAAACTGGGAATACTGAGACGTAAAGAAAGACAGATCATGGCTTTCAAAACAGATACAGACAAAATGTTTGGGGAGGGGAAGGAAACGGGAGGGCTAGAGACATAAGAGAGGAAGAGAGAGAGAGAGAGAGGAGAGAGAGGAGAGAGAGAGAGAGAGAGAGAGAGAGAGAGAGAGAGAGAGAGACAGAGACAGAGACAGAGACAGAGACAGAGACAGAGACAGAGAGAGACAGAGACAGACAGAGACAGAGACAGACAGAGACAGACAGAGACAGAGAGACAGAGACAGAGAGAGAGAGACAGAGAGAGAGAGACAGAGACAGAGACAGAGACAGAGAGACAGAGACAGAGAGAGAGAGAGATTGAGAGAGGGAGAGAGAGAGAGAGAGGGGACAGACAGGCAGACAGAGAGAGACAGAGACAGAGAGACAGAGAGAGAGAGAGAGAGACAGACAGAGACAGAGAGAGAGGGTGGTGGTGGTGGTGAATAGAAGAAGGAACAAATCATACATTAGAAAAGACAGACAGAAACAAGAAAGAAAAAAAACAGGAAGAGACACCAAGGACAGACAATATAGACAAACAAACGGAAACACAGACATATACACGGAAGCAAAGAAACGTAGGAAATAGACAGACAAACACACACACAGACAGACAGACAGATAGAAACACAGAAACAGACAAACAAAAATGAAGAAAGAGGGGAACTAAGTCAGTTGGGTATCACTGAATATTTTCCAACCAGCTTCCTCCACTCCTCGCGGTTTTCAGCTTTCTTGCTACTAGTCTTTCGGATTAGACGATAAACAGTACTTCCGTATGTAACAAGCATTTAGCACACGTAAAAGAATCCAGGGCAACAAAAAAATTGTCTCTGCTAAAATCACGTAGAAAAAAGCCATAGTGATATGGAAGCAAATACACATAAAGAGAGGGAAAGAAAAGTAATGGAGTGGCGTTGCTTTTGTGGAGACGCGCTTTCACCGGGAATAGCAGCCCGAATTTCACGCAGAGAAATCTACCTGTCAGTGTTAAGGCATGTTAGAAGCCATTTGTTTGGTAAAGGGTAAAAGGTAAAGGTGTCCTATAACCTAGGTGGTCGTAGGGGAGCAAGGCGTCAGAGACCTCAGCTTCTCTAGGGGCCAGTATATTGAGGGATGTGCCCATCTCCTCTCCCTCGCTGCTTTACCTTCCCTGACCCTAAAGAGGGCAGGTACCCATTGACAGCTGGGTGGACTGGGGAACTATACTGAAGCCAAGACAAGCAAACGGTCACCCATCCAATTGGTAATCACGCCCGATGCTGCGCAACCTTAGCTAAGGTAAAGCGAGTGCTCTGACCACTGAGCTATCCCGTCCCCTCAAACATTTGTTTGATGTTGTTATTCAAGTTCATTTGTATAAGATGCCTGTTTACTTCTGAATAAACACCTATTCAAAACAAGGCAGAAACGTACAGACAAATAAAGTCACACACGCAGATAGCTGATGTTAACAAGAAAAGACCAAAAACATTTCAAGAACAGAAGAAAAAGTAAGGAAAGAAAAATAGAAAGAGAAGAAAAGCAAGAAGAAAAAAAAGACAAAGCAGAACCGGAACATGATAAAGGAAAATAAACACGAAAACAAGAAGAAATTAGATAAAAGAAAAAAAATAAAGGAGAACAGATCAACAAAAAGATGGGGTGAGAGGGAATTTAAAAAAAAGAAAGAAAGAATGTCAAGACATAAGAAAGAAACAATGAGGCAAAAGTTAGAAAGAAAGAATAAACCGAACGAAGAAAGAACTGGGCACAAGACTGGTCTAACCTTCATTCCGTGGACTTTTAAAATTGCTCCAGAAAGGTGGATGAGGGTAAGTGGTGTCATTAGCGAGATGAAACAGCAGAGAAAACACAGCGAATATTTACCGCACATATTTGTCCTGCCCTGTATTAGCCATTATCTTGTCAGGAAATCTCGGGACAGTTTTTGTTTCTTCTTCTGGCTGTTTTTCTTCTTGTTCATCGTTGTCTTCTTCTTGTTGTTTTTCCCCATCTGTTTTTCTTTGTGTTTTTCTTCTTCTTGTTTATCTTCTTGATGTTCTCATTGTTTTTATTTTTGTTTTTGTTTTGTTTTTCTTCTTCCTACTTTCTTCTTGATGTTCTCATTGTTCTTATTTTTGTATTTTTCTCCTTTCTCTGCTTATTGTTTTTCTCTTGATCTTATTATTGTTGTTTTTCTTATTATTTACTTTTTTTTCTTTATATCTTGATCTTGTCGTTACTTTTGTTTTCCCTTTTGTAAAAGTTCTCCTTTATTCTTTTTTTTCTCAACATTTCTTTTAATTTTGAGGATAATGAACTAAGCACTCATGTGCTTTTTTACATCCAGTCCCCGTGTGTATGCAGTTTTGTGGATTTTGTCATTTTGTTCCCACCAGCACACGATGGCCTACTCTTCCGAAAAGCGGAACGGGTTTTAACCTGTGCACAAGATGTTCTGTG
>CM060322.1:65575400-65577173 GCA_030674155.1 Stramonita haemastoma
CTCTTCCCAAAAGCCAAACGGGCTTTAACATGTGCGCAAGATGTTCTGCGTGCGTTCACACACGGGACCTCGGTTTACAGTCTCACCCGAAGAAATTTTTGGGGGGGTGGAGTCGGCACTGATGTCAATTCCAGAGGAAAAATCCTCTTGAACGAGATTTGAACCCGGGTTAGCGGATCATGAGCGCATCACTCTGACCACAAGGCCAGGCTATCTTGTCCATAAGCCCCACTGACGCAATTCCTGAAAAAAAACTCCAGTGCAGATGTCCTCAGGAATCTCTGACGAGAGAGAGATCCGAGAGAAGACAAAGGCAGTTTGGTAGCGTCAACAACCAGTGCTCTTTTAGCACACTGACCAACTGATGCTATCGTCTGCTCAGGTCTGTTGGCTATGATTGTCATTATTCTAGATGTCCTCATAACGGTGATATCAACAAGCATCACTTCCTCCCAACTAACCTTGTGTTGTTTTTTTGTTGGCCCCGAAGGACGTTTTCGATATTATTTTTTAGGCCGGCAGAGCAGTCCCTAGTTTTTGCCCTAGTTTTTAACCCTTTTTCCGTGTTTGTGTTCTGCATCTTGTTTTCGTAACAAGCAAGAAGAAAGTGACATACAGCATCGTGTGAGACAGTGGGGAATACAAACAAACAAAAGATGTGATGAAGATATGACACACACACAAATAAATAAATAAATAAATGAATAAATAAATATATATGTATAAACATATGTATATAAAGAGGGACAGACAGAGAAAGACAGAGAAACACGGACAGAGATAGAATGAAAAAGGCAGGAAAAGAAACAGAAAAAAAATAATAAGCAGTTTTTTTAAATTAAATTTTCCTGCATCATCTTCGGTGATAGTCCATTGCTGCTGCGCTTATTCAACGCCCCACCCCCCGCCCCCTGTTCAAATTACATCTATCTTTACCATATAAAATTTTCAGTGTCCAAAGTCCACAGGGAGCCTTTCAATGTTAGGCTGCCATGGGGCCACCAGCCAGACGAACCTTGTTCTGCTGTTGGGTCGCTTCGGAGGTTTGATTTGATTTGAGTTATTCTTTTATATCGAGGATAATGGAATAAGCACTCTTGTGCTTTTCTTCATCCAGTCCCCGTGTGTATGCAGTTTTGTAAATGTCATCTGTTCCCCCGGCACACGATGGCCTACTCTTACGAAAAGCGGAACAGGATTTAACGTGTGCGCAAGATGTTCTGCGTGCTTCCCACACGGGGCCTTGGTTTAAAGTCTCATCCGAAGGACTTTTGGGGTGAGTGGGAGTCAGCACTGATGTTAATTCCAGGAGAAAAATCTCCTCGATCGGACTCGAACCCGGGTCTTCAAATTGCCAGCGCAATGTTCTGACCACTAGGCTATCGGAGGTGTACAGTGGTCCCTGTTCTGAGCTAACACGCACGCAGGACACCACCTCCTAAGCCCCTACTAACGACAGTATTAGCTCAGTCGCGGAGCCAGACTGAGTGAGTCACCCACCCGAGGTGGCGACCACCACAACGTCCTTTCTACGACTGTCCCCCGTGAACCTTTGACCCCAAAACTGTTCTCCCTGCTTTCTCAACTTTGCCGTGACTAAGGTCGCAAGGGCCAGAGTGATCTTCACTTCGGCTGCAGAGTGGTCATCTTTGGTCAGCGTGGAGTCAAGAGTCTGCTTCTCCAAGTTGCTGACCATTCATGATGATGCTAACTGTAACGTCTCTAGTGCCGTTTACCCTGACCCACAGCTGACAGTTGCCCCCACTTCCAGCT
>CM060322.1:65577273-65582273 GCA_030674155.1 Stramonita haemastoma
CCTGTCTTAACTTGAACAGATAGTTTTTATTTCACTTCTTCAAGGCTAACCAGAACTACACAAACAAGACAGAGTTGCTGTGAATAAAAAATATGTTTAAAAAAAACCGAAAAATTCATCTTTACACCACATAAATCAACCGAGTCTCGTGTCTGAGAATTCCTAGATTCAACAATGTTTTAAGAAGTTTCTCTCCATTCAAATATTGCTGAACTAATTTTGTATCCACCTAGCCTCATAAACCTTTAGTAAATTCGAGGCCGAAGCAAAATACTTTTGAAAATGATGGCACATATTTCTGCTGGAATGTTGCAATACACATCACTAAACTATTGATAACAGTCCCACAGAATCGTTTTTTGGTGTTTTTTTTAATACCCCAGGGATGGAATTTTTCCAACAAAAAACACACCTTTATGTAGTGGTAGAGATCACGACTGGAGTATACTGACGTAGAGTACGATACATACAGTTCAGAGTCAATATGAAGTGTTGAATCGACATCATCATCGGACAATTTAGTTTGAAAAAGATCTACACCGCGATTAAAAAAAAAACCTAGCCCACTGTACAAGAACAAACACTGAAGTGTGAGACCACACCTATTATCCACACGTTTATGATAAAGACTTTAGCAGGACTCCAGCCTCCACGGTAGTTCTCCAGCCTCCAAGCCCCTGAAAGCAATTAACAGAGGAGAATGAAAAAGAGAAACAGCAGGAAAATGAGGAAGGGATTTGGGGAGAGAGGGACACAGAGACAGAGAGAATAGGGGGGGGGGGACAAAGAGAGGCAACAGAGGTAGGGACAGAGAGAGACAGACAAAACACAGAGACAAAAGCAAGAGAAAAGAAAGAGGGGGGAAAGACAGAAAGAGAGAGGAAGAGGAGAGATTAGGGGAGGGGGTTGGAGCAAGAGAACAAAGACAAAAGAGCAAGTCAAAAGTGAGAGAGAGGGGGGGGGAGGGGGTGAATAGAGAGATAGGGTGAAGAGAGAGGGGGAAGATAGGAGAGTGATAGAGAGAGAGAGAGATGAGAGAGAGAGAGAGAGAGAGAGAGAGAGAAGACGAGAGAAGGAAGAAGAAGAGAGAGAGAGAGAGAGATTTTTGTAGCGTATGATCTATTAAAAAGATGGATTTCCACTAAAGACCGGAAAAATATTTATCAACATTACTGGCAATCCAATAATGTTATCTCAAAAATTACTCATTTGAAAATAACGCTTTGAAGCAGCATAAATGTATAACTGCCTTTAAAAAAACACGAATTTTTCAGATGAAGTATAAGTCATTTAATTTCATTGCCTTTAAAGATGAAAAATTATAATCCTTTTAACAAACTGTCACAATTCCTCTCTAGTAATTGGCTTTAAAATAAGTTGCCCTTAAAATTGATTTTCAAACAAGTTTCGTTAAACACAATCACCGAAATTATCTCCACACTCAACATATTGAGTATTTCTTCACTAACAACTTGTGAATGTATTTCAACAGAACAGCTTGTTCATTTTCAGACTTTTTAAAAAGTCGAGTATGAGAACAGCGATTTCCTCACCTGTATTACGTCAGAAGCACATCTTGGCTCCCCCCCCCCCCCCCCTCATGCAGGCAGTTGCAGCATCAGTGGTAGCAACAAACTGCTGACAGATTCTTCAACACGTCACCGAGGTCTGTTCCACATGAAGTGCAGGTCCTGGGAAGATCTCCACTGGCGCTCGGTTCTTTTCTCTGGATGAACAGTGAACAGTGCCTGGCAATAGTCGACTTCGGTGGCACTCTCCCGGTTCACAAGGTACCTGGCAAAACAGCTGTACATCACAACGTGAATGATAGGGAAATAAGCAACAAAAGAGAGGGAGAAGTGGGCAGAAAAATAGATAGTTAAAATAAACCGAATTAAGATCAGACCATCAAAGATATTATTAAGAAGAGAAGAACATAAGTAAGAAGAGAGGTAAGTAAAGATAAAAGGAGTAGGAATAGAGTCTTAAAACAAAGTGAAAAATTGGCAAGTCTAAAATAATGTCTCTTAAAGAAGAAGAGAGAGAAGAGAGAGGAGAAGAAGAGAGAGAAGAGAGAGGAGAGATGAGAGAAGAGAGAGAGAGGAGAGACTGACAGACAGACAGACAGACAGACAGACAGACAGAGACAGAGACAGAGGGGAGGAGGGAGTGAGAGAGAGAAGGGAGAGAGAGAGGGAGGTAGAGAGAGAGAGAGTAGAGAGAGAGAGAGAGAGAGAAGAGCAGAGAGAGAGAGATTGTAAAATACCTTGCCTGCCTTCCAGAAAGCACAGATTCTGATGGCTGCTCTCACACTTGTCAGGTCACAGGCACGTATGATCCACATAACTTTAACCACCCGGTTAGGACCCATGTATCAAAGGATAAGGAGGAGGAGGGATCTTTCCCAAGGAACTGATTAAAGAATGGAGTGACAAGAGTCCCAGGCCCACGTGACTGATAATGTAAAAATAGAGTAACGAGTCCAGCCCCTCATGACCACTGCATCAAAACCTTTGTAGATGGAGACACCAAGATCACTGGTACCAAGGGTTGCTCTCCTCTCAACTCCACCTTCCCCCTTTTTTGGTTCTAGGTTTATTCTATTTTTGATTTAGGTAAATATTTTATTCTCTTGTGGTTTATTTCTTATATCAATTTTGATTTTATTTCGTTACGTTTTAGCTTTATTTCATTTTTAAATTTATTGTCCTAACTTTTTGGGGGGAGGTGGAGCTGTTTGATTTTTTTTAATTCTTATCTTTTTTCAGTTTAAAATTCTGTCCATTTTATTTTTAGCTTTTTTAGAGAGGAGCAGTGATGCAACCAGAAGCTTGGTGTCCAGTGATCATTTGAAGACAACTGACAAGGCAACCATGCAGAACAGACACAGACCCTCAGAAGCAAACTTTGGCTACAGCAAAAACAAATAAAAAAAGTTTTTAAAAATGCCTGTGAACTCGGAACTATTTACTGCCACAATTTCTCCGAAAACTATAAAGCTGAACAGATCTCCGAAAACATCTCCGAAAACTATGAAGCCCAATATAATCTGCAAAAACAACATATCCAAAAACTATGGGGGGCAACATTCTCCAAAAGCTATCGAAAGCAACATATCTCCAAAAACTGTGGTGGGCAACTATCTCCGAAAGCTATGGAGCACATCATATCTCAATCTTGAAGCTTACGATCTCATGATCTTATATCCCAGATCCAAAAAGATTTCCTTTATCCTTCGTTCTTAATCTTTTGATAACAAGGGCCTAACAAGGTCGAGTTATGTTTCACACGTACAAAATTGATGGGAAGTATCTGGAAAATAAAAAACAAATTGTGTAATTGGTTATAATTTGGAGAGAGAGAAGAGAGAGAGAGAGGGAGAAGAGAGAGAGAGAGAGAGAGAGAGAGAGAGAGAGAGAGAGAGAGAGAGAGAGAGAGAGAGAGAGAGAGAGAGAGAAGAGAGAGAGAAATGAGAAGAGAGAGAGAGAGAGAGAGAATGTTATGAAGTAGAAGAGAGAGGGGAAGAGAAGATTATATGAGGGGGGTGAGAGAGAGAGAGGAGAGAGGAGAGAGGGAGAGAGAAGGGGAGGGAGAGGGGGGAGGAGAGAGGGGAGGGAGAAGGGGGGAGGGGAGGAAAAGGAAAAAGAGAATCTTGATGTTTTAGCAGCTGAAATATTAAAAAAAAAAACAGCCCCAATTGCTCCTGAACGACCAATATTCGTTTCAAACAAATCAAGTTCCGGCATAATATTTTTTGAAAATATAGTTGATATCAAAAGTTAAAATGTTAACTTTGTTTACAATTATTGGCCTCATAATGTTAAACTACATTCTGAATTAAAAGAAAAAGAGTTGACGACTTCGAAGCTTAAGCTTGAACAACGACAAAGTCGAAAGTCCTTCGGATGAGACTATAAACAAAGGCACCGAATGCGAACGCACGCAGAACATCTGGCACACACATAAAATCCTGTTCCGCTTTTCGTAATAGTAGGCCATTGTGTGCCGGTGGGAACGGATATATTTACAAAACTGCAAACACACGGGGACTGATTGTAAAAAAGGCACACGAGTGCTTATTCCATTATCCTCGATTTAAAAGAATGACTAAAAATAAAATAGTACCTACCGTAGTACGAATTTGTCTGTGTGCGGAGTAATGGCTCCACTATGCTCGGAACTTGCTGGTAAACGGCAGTGAAGACTAACGTGCGTTGCAATCAGTGTCGATCGCAGATCCGTGCAAACTGACGCCATCTTTGCGCTCAAACCATTGGAGTCCCCTGTCAGGTCCCAAGGCAGGTGACTCAGTGTATTGGAATAATTGCACCCAGCTTCTTTTTTCCGATCAGCAACACACGTTAATATGCTGATAATTTTCCTCCAGTATGCTTGCCAATCTGAAAGCACAAGCAATAATTTGCAATCAACTATTTAATCATACAAATTTTATGGGGAATTTTACGTCTTTTTTTGTTTTCGATGTGCTTTTTTTTGTTTGTTTTTTGTTTTGTTTTGTTTTGTTTTCGTTTGGTTGTTGGTTGGTTGGGGCTTTTGTTTGTTTGGTGGTGGTGGGTGGTGGTGTTTTTTGGGGGGGTATCTTTGATAATAAACTGTGGAATTACCCATGCTTACGACCTGGCTTAACGTAACACCGGTACTACAGCTGCAAGGGGGGTAACCTATTGATACATGCAGACAACTCCTCTATAACCACCCCACATTCCTCAGTTTACAAGGTTTTTTTAATTCAAAGATTTGCAGTAACAAAGATTTCTAATTTAACCCACTTGTTGCATTTTGCTTACTATAGATTTTTTTTCCATTTAGACAATCTATACTCTCGACATGTTAAGAAATGGAAGAGGGGGATGCAAAGGTATTTTTTTAAGTAAATAGTAAAGTAAGCTTGTTGGTCATTGAATCGGAGAAAAAAAATAATATTCCCTGTAAACTGAACAAGAAATAGCCATACAACTTAACACCAGGTCAAATATACA
>CM060322.1:65589773-65594773 GCA_030674155.1 Stramonita haemastoma
ATATGTATACCTCTCTCTCCTCTCTCTCTCTCTCTCTCTCTCTCTCTCTCTCTCTCTCTCTCTCCTCTCTCTCTCTCTCTCCTCTCTCTCTCTCTCTCTCTCTCTCTCTCTCTCTCTCTCTCTCTCTCTCTCCTCTCTCTCTCTCTCTCTCTCTCTCTCTCCTCTCTCTCTCTCCCCTCTCTCTTCTCTCTCTCTCCTCTCTCTCTCTCTCTCTCTCTCCTCTCTCTCTCTCTCTCTCTCTCTCTCTTTTATTTCTGTCTCTCTCTCATAATTCACAAAATACCTCAATCTTATCTTTTATTCGTCTTTCCTTTATATCTTCCTCCCTTCCATTTTTCTTCCCCCATTTTTTTCTTCCTATTTTTGTTTTCCCTCTTTTGACTCCTGTCATTCTTTACCTTCAATTTTGATCGCTGGTGGATGTTATTATTTTTCAGAAATATGCTCCGCAAGATTTTTCTAAAGCGGTTTAAAAAAAATAATTCTAAACACAAGAAAATCATTAGCCAGAAGCTCTGTTCTAGATCTGCATATTCTCTCTGCATCTCAATACTGCTGCATGTCTGGATTTAAAAGTAAAAAAGTGTGGACAGCCGAAAAAGTGTTGAAAGTTGTGGGCGATTGAAAAATGGATTGATGGCCTAATGTTGGATTGAGGCAAAGAAAAAACAAGCCGAAGTTGGTGTTGTAGAGAAGTGTGGGAATTCCACACAGATTGCGTTTTCTCTCTGTGTCCCTGGATTGTAGATAGCCTGGTGGTCAGAACATTGCCCTTGCAATTTGACGACCCGGGTTCGATTCCCGTTCGAGGGGATTTTTCCCTTGGAGTTAACATCAGTGCTGACTCCCTCCCCCCCCCCCCCCCCCCAAAGAAAAAAAAAAGTCCTTCGGATGAGACTTTTAACCGAGATCCCGTGTGCGAACCCACGCAGAACATCTTGCGCACATGTTAAATCCTGTTCCGCTTTTCGTAAGAGTAGGCCATCGTGTGCCGGTGGGAACAGATGACAAGATTTACAAAACAGCATAAACAACTGGGACTGGATGTAAAAAAAAAAAAGCACATCAGTGCTTATTCCATCATCCTCGATATGAGAGAATAAGAGAATAGATAAATATCTTTATTTCTGTGACCAGTTTTTCTTCAGAAAGGTTATGGTACACTGATGATGCTCCTGCGTTGGATGCTTTTCATGTCTTTTCTCTTTTCTTTTCTCTTCTTTTTTTTTCTTTTCTTTTCTTTTCTGCTTTTCGTCTCAGTTCCACTAACTGTTCCACTTTTCGTAAGAGTAGGCCATTGTGTGTCGGTGGGAACAGATGACACTTACAAAACTGCATACACACAGGTACTGGATGTAAAAAAAAAAGCACATGAGTGCTTATTCCAATATCCTCTATATAAGATAATAAATAAATTAACAAAAAATAACTGCTGTTATGCATATCATTTCTGATTGGCAAGGACTTAACCAGTTGGCACGGTGGGGTTTGTTTTGTTTTGTTTTGGTTTTGGTTTGGTTATAGAGATGTATTTTGTGTTGCGTTGTATTTATTTTGTTGTGGTTTGAATTGGTTATAGGGGTATATTGTGTGTTGTGTTGAATTTTCTTGGAGTGAAGGTGGATGGGTATTTGATTTTTTTTTTTAATATTTCTTTTTTTTTATTATGCTAATGTTGTTTCTTCTGTTGATGTGGCAGTTCTGTTTGTTTGTTTGTTTGTGTGTGTGTGTTTGTGTGTGTGTGTGTGTGTGTGTGTGTATGTATACTGTGTGTGTGTCTATCTGTCTGTCTGTCTGTCTGTCTGTCTGTTTGTCTGTCTGTCTGTCTTATTGTGTCTGTATTTCTGTCGATGTCTGTCTTTCTGTCTGTCTGTTTGTCTTTTTGTTTGTCTTTTGGTCTCTCTCCGTCTCTCTGTCTCTGTCTTTCTGTAATTCTGTCTCTCTCTGTGTATCTCTCTCTGTGTCTCTGTCTCTCTCTCTGTCTCTGTCTCTCCCACCCTCCCTCCTTTTGCGTCACACACACACACACACACACACACACACACACACACACACACACACACACACACACACACACACACACACACACACACACACACACCCCAGCTTCGTATTTTTTTTATTCGTTATATTAATTGATTTTTCCACACACGCACACATACACACACACACAGACACACACACACACACACACACACAGACACAGACACACTCAAACACACACACACACACACACACACACACACACAACACACACACACACACACACACACACACACACACACACACACACACACACACACACACACACACACACACACACACACGGGTGTGAGCCCTGTGCACAATGACCTGGACATAAACAGCCCAATTTGTAAGCCGCTGAGACACAAATTCCCTGCCTGCACAGGATTATTGAGCTGTATGTCACCCAACACCTTTATTTTTCTTCTTGTTCTTGTTCTTCTTCTTCTTCTTCTTCTTCTTCTTCTTCTTCTTCTTCTTCGTCTTCGTCTTCGTCTTCGTCTTTTTCGCATTCTTCAGAATTTTTCTTCTTCGCATTTCTTCTTCTTCGCAATTCTTTTTCGCAGTCTTCGCAATTCTTCCCATTTTTTCTTTGCATTCTTCTTCTTCGCAATTCTTCTTCCTCGCATTCTTCTTCTTCCAATTTTTCTTCTGTTCCGCATTCTTCATCGCATTCTTCAGATTTTTTCTTCTTCGCATTCTTCTTTGCATTCTTCGCCTTCTTCGTAATTTTCTTTGCAATTGTTCTTATCAATTCTTCTTCTTTGCAATTCTCTTTCGCAGTTCTTCTTCTTTCCAGTTTTTCTTCTCATTTGCAATTCTTCTTTTTCGCAATTTTTGTTCTTCTTCTTCGCAAGTCTTTTTCGCAATTCTTCTTCTTTGCACTTACTAGTTTTCGCAATTCTTCTTTCTCGTAAATTTTTATTGGCAATTTTTCTGCGCAATTCTTCTTCGCAATTTTTCACTTCAATTCTTCTCCTTATTCTCCTTTTCTTCCCTTTCCCTGTAGATCATAACTTGTGTGTACTAGGAAACTTGCATGTCCTGTCTATATTCTGAGCCCAGCAGTAGACCAGCTCAAGTTGTTATTGTGTTCTTATGGGCTTTTTTACGACACCTTGTCATGGCTGGTATGGCTGAACTGTCTGCTGTTGATGTGCACAGTGTGAAGACTGAAGGTGTCTGACAGCACCAGGCAGTACCTCTATATGGGGCCAGACAGACTAAAGGTTTGGGGGAACGGGGTAGCCTAGTGGTCAGAACATTGCACTCACAATTTGACGACCCAGGTTCGATTCCCGTTCAAGGGAATTTTTCCCCTTGAGTTAATATCAGTGCTGACTCCATTCTCCTTAAAAGTCCTTCGGATGAGACTATAAACCGAGGCCCAGTGCGCGAACGCACGCAGAACATCTTGCGCTCACGTTAAATCCTGTTCCGCTTTGCGAAAGAGTAGGCCATTGTGTGCCGGTGGGAACAGACCACAATATTTACAAAACAGCATACACACGGGGATTGGATGTAAAAAAGCACGTGAGTGCTTATTTCATTATCCTCGATATATAAGAATAAATAAGAAATAAAGAAATCAATAGATAAATGAATAAATTGGCTTGGCACGTCACAGTAACATGGCATTAAGTCTCTGACAGAGCTAGGTTCATGGTTATGATGGCTTGGTATGTACGTCTTGGGAAGCTAGCATAAAACCTATGACGATGCTATGCTGATTTTCTTTTCATAATGCCTTGAGATGTCGCGGAAGATGATCATAATTATCTGTTTATTTCTATTCCATTATTTTCTACTCTGATCCACACGTAGCTCTTCACAACAGTAATTATTACACCATTGTTCTTTAACACATGTATATTCATATACCTGCTACAATGGATTTTTTCTGCAGACTTCTTCCAGAAACAACACTCGTGTTGCAGTGGGGTCCTTTATATTATTTGATAATTTCTCTTACCTTAATTTGGGGCGCCTTATACAACATACTAGCACTCTGACCTCCAGAGAAGACGCAGATGGATAGAAGGTGTGGCAGTTTGCCAAGAACCAAGGCTGGTAATTGTGTCAGTGTGTCAGTGACAGAAGGGCGACAACTATTACAGAATAATTGCTAAAACATCGAAACCACTAACCGATAGTGATCAGAGATTCCAAGGCTCAATCAATAGCGAGAAAAAGAAAACATGCAGGGAGATGAAAGAGAGGGGACTCAGGGACTGGAGGGCAAAGGTGGGGGGAGGGATATGAGGGAGAGGGGAAGAGTGTGGAGGAGGGAAGGAGAAAGTAGCACATGGGTTAGAGCTGCAGGGGTTGATTGATTTTATTTATTCTTTTATATCGAGGATAATGGAATAAGCAATCGTGTGCTTTTCTACATCCAATCCTCGTGTGTGTGCAGTTTTGTAAATGTCATCTGTTCCCACCGGCACACGATGGCCTACTCTTACGAAAAGCAGAACAGCATTTAACGTGTGCGCAAGATGTTTGTTCTGCATGCGTTCGCACACGGGGCCTCGATTTAAAGTCTCATCCGAAGGACTTTTGGGGAGAGTGGAGTCAGCACTGATGTTAACTCCAGGAGAAAAATCTCCTCGACCGAGAATCGAACCCGGGTCGTCAAATTGCCAGCGCAGTGTTCTGACCACTAGGCTACCCCGTCCCCCAGATCTGTGACGTGTCCTCCCATTCCAAACTGCTGGCAGACCTGTGGATAAAGCACGCAGCTACACTCCTTTCCCTTGCTGCTCTGTCCTGCAATCTTTCTATCAGTCATCCGCCAGTTCGCTGAAGGTTGTTGTAAAGTTAGAAAACTTGCATCTTTGCTATCTCTTTCTGTCTGACTGCTTGTCTGTGTTTTCTTCCGCGCCACTTGGCTGACTATTATCTATGTGTGAGTCGGTCTTTCTGTCTGTCTGTCTTTCTGTCTGTCTGTCTTTCTGTCTGTTTGTGTGTTTGCCGGT
>CM060322.1:65602273-65607273 GCA_030674155.1 Stramonita haemastoma
TTCCACAAAGAACTCACTGAAGCCTGTTTTAGAACCTGAGTTACGCCTTTTCTTTCTATTCTCTATCGTGCTGGAAACCATCATTTACATTTTCTGGGTTGATGCCCATGGTTTCAATTTTCAGATCTCAGCTGTTTTATCAACTGCATAGTCCAGTCCTTCCTTTTGTTTCATTCACAAGTTCCACACAGTGAATTTTACAGATATTGAACAAAAGTTGTGGGATTTTTTGTAATATGGAGTGGAGGAAGCTGGTTGCAAAATCTTCAGTGGTGCCCCCCACGGTCCGCGGGACTATGGGACAGGTGAAGGCGAGGTGAAGAAAAAATTAGTTACTTCTTTACCTTCTTTCAGATTTTTTTTTTCACTGGAGTATTACTCCCTACACATCCTATACCACAGTCACCAAGCAGAAAAAAGGAAAAGGTAAGGGAAAGACGAACCTAAAAAAATTCCAACATTGATCCACTAACTTTGCACATGTCTGATTGGAACAAAGCTTAAGGTGAAAAAAAGCCCGTAAGGGGAGAAGAGAAAACTAGAGCAGACTGAGAGGTGAAGGGTCTGAATGCTTTGTCAATAACGTTCGATACCTGAGCCAAGAAGTGAGCTGCGATCAGGTTCATCAGACACAAAACCCTCTTTAATTAGACAGATTTCTTTCACACCACTTTGCAGACTGGTTGATTGATTTATTTGATTGATTCATTCTTTTATAACGAGGATAATGGAATAAGCACTCTTGTGCTTTTTTTATCCAGTCCCATTGTGTATGCAGTTGTGTAAATATTGTCGTCTGTTCCCACCGGCACACAATGGCCCACTCTTACGAAAAGCGGAACAGGATTTTAACGTGTGCGCAAGATGTTAAACGTGCGTTTGCATACGGGGCCTCGGTTTAAAGTCTCATCCGAAAGACTTTCGTGGAGAGTGGAGTCAGCACTGATGTTAACTCCAGGAGAAAAATCACCTCGACCGGAACCGAACCCGGGTCGTCAAATTGACAGCGCAGTGTTCTGACCACTAGGCTATCCCGTCCCCTCAAGACTGGGGGAACTAGCAGTGAGAAAGATTTCTGCTGGCTGATCCCTGCTAATTGATGACAATGACGTGTGTCCTGAGAGGAGGCAGGACACACACACAGAGTCACAGCTGACCTGGTTCTGTCTGTGTGGTGTCAGACATGACGGGGGGGGGGGGGGTTAAGGAGGAGGAGGAGGAAGAGTTCAGCAGTCTGACTGATTGGATGCTGATTCGTCGTTTGATTTGTGTGTGTGTGTGTGTGTGTGTGTGTGTGTGTGTGTGTGTGTGTGTGTGTGTGTGTGTGTGTGTGTGTGTGTGTGTGTGTGTGTGTGGTTGTGGTGTGTGTGTGTGTGTGTGTGTTGTGTGTCTGTGTCTGTCTGTGTCTGTCTGTGTGTCTGTCTCTGCCTCTGTTTCTGTCTGTCTGTCTGTCTCAATGTTTCGTACAGAACGTTCACTGTTTTTGGAGTGTTCGTTGTATGTCACACTACATCACCAAACACATGGAAAATGGAGGAATAGGATCAAATCAAATTAAAAAGTCCCAACATCAACACAGCTAAAAAAAAAGTCCCAACATCAACACAGCTAAAAAGTCCCAAATTCATCATAGCTAAGAGTCCCAATATCATTAAACACAGCTAAAAAGTCCAAATAACAACAGAGCTAAAAAGTCCCAATATCATAAACACAGCTAAAAAGTCCAAATAACAACAGAGCTAAAAAGTCCCAATATCAGTAAACAACAGCTAAAAAGTCAAATAACAACAGAGCTAAAAGTCCCAATATCAGTAAACACAGCTAAAAAGTCCCAATATCATTTAACACAGCTAAAAAGTCTCAATATCAACTAAACACAACAACAACAAAAATCCCAAGAACAACTCAACACATCTCTCATCAGTGTACTGCCCAGACCAGACGGAACACGAATTTAAAGGAAAAAAGTCAGAGATAAACCAGACAAATAGCTGAAGCATCTGAGTTTGTTTTTTTTTCCAGTAACGTGTGACACTTTTCGTCACAGACTGGAGCAGAGCTAAGGTTAATTAATAAGGCCGAACCACCCTCCTAATCACCCACACTTCTCTTACGACCACTTGACAGACATGAAGACGAGCGAAAAACAGATTTCTATTGGCTGATGCCTGCTAATTGATGACAATGACGTATTTCCGGAGAGGAGGTAGGTGTGGCACAGTCACAGATGACCTGCTTCTGTCTATGTGGTGCCAGACATGGGGGGGGGGGGGGAAGGAGGAAGAGTTCCATGATCTCTGACATGGAGACAGGACTGTAGAGTCTTGTGGAAGGCAGAAAGGGTTCAGTGGTCTGACTGATTTGACGCTGATTAACTTTTTTGATATAAGTTATATGTTCCTCCTGTCTGTCTGTGTGTCTGTCTGTCTGTGTGTCTGGCTGGCTGTCTGTCTATACGTACAAACATACATATGTCTGTCTGTCTCTCTCTCTCTCCTGTGTCTCTCTCTGTCTCTGTCTCTCTCTCTCTCTTTCTCTCTCTCTTTCTCTCTCTCGTTCTCGTGTGGAGAGAGGTGGAAAGCAGTGCAAAGCAGTGTAAAGCAGAGAGAGGCAGTGGAAAGCAGTGGAAAGCAATGGGGAAAGCATTAAAAAGCAGTGGAAACCCATGCGGAAAGCAGTGAACAGCAGTAACAATCGGTGGAAAGCAATAGAAAGCAGTGCGATCCAGGTGGAAAGCAGTGAGATCCAGTGGAAAGCAGTGGAAAAGCAGTGAAAACCAGTGGAAAGCAGTAGAAACCAGTGGAAAGCAATGGAAAGCAACGAGATCCATCGGAAGCAGCGGGATCCAGTAGAACCGGAGACCAGAGAGAACCCTGGAAATCACCCCTTAATCAGAAAGCTCAGAGGTGACTGGAACCCGGGCCTGAGATGACTGCAGCAAGATCCGAATTCCACCATTGCTGTAACCTGCGCTATTGCGCTGCCATGCCCCCCCCCCCCCCCCCCCCCCAAATGTCTGAGCTGCTGCAGAAAGAAGAGGAAGAAGAAAGAAGAAAGAAAAAGGAAAAAGAAGAAAACAAGAAGCGTTGCCAATCAATAACGCACTGTTGATAGCACTTCAACCTGAGTCTCCCTGAGCTCATTCGTCAGAAGGATCAAGTGGGGTCTTAAACCAGAACTCTCTCTCTCTGTCTCTCTGTCTCTCTGTCTCTCAGTCTCTGTCTCTGTCTCTCTATCACTGTCTCTGTCTGTGTGTGTATCTCTGTCTCTGTCTCTGTCTCTCTCTGTCTCTGTTTGTCTGTCTGTCTCTCTCTCTGTGTCTCTGTCTCTCTCTATCTCTTTCTCTCTCTCTCTCTTCTCTGTCTCTGTCTCTCTGTCTCTGTCTCTGTCTCTGTCTCTCTGTCTCTCTCTGTCTCTCTTCTCTCTCTCTCTCTCTCTCTCTCTCCTCTCTCTCTCTCTCTCCTCTCTCTCTCTCTCTCTCCCTCTCTCTCTCTCTCTCTTCTGTCTCTCTCTCTAGTTTGGAGATTCATCTCTCTCTCCTCTCTCTCTTCTCTCTCCTCTCCTCTCTCTCTCTCTCTCTCTCTCTCTCTTCTCTCTCTCTCTCCTCTCTCTCTCTCTCTCTCTCTCTCTCTCTCTCTCTCTCTCTCTCTCCACACACACACACACACAACACTTCTGATTGGTCAATTTCATCGGGGCTGTGTGTGTGTGTGTGTGTGTGTGTGTGTGTGTGTGTGTGTGTGTGTGTGTGTGTGTGTGTGTGTGTGTGTGTGTGTGTGTGTGTGTGTGTGTGTGTGTGTGTGTGTGTGTGTGTGTGTGTGTGTGTGTGTGTGTGTGTTGTGTGTGCTTCTCCAATTCCATCACCGTCTTTTCAATTTCGTTCTCCCCCAAAGCGCTTTGACCGTGACCCTGAGAGTGAAGTTTTTAATGGGCATTTTCATTCATTCATTCATTCATTCATTCATTCATTCATTCATTCAATCAATCATTCATTCATTCATTCGTTCGTTCGTTCGTTTGTTAGTTCGTTCTTTCGTTCGTTCGTTCGTTCGTTTGTTTGTTTGTTCGTTTATTCATTCATTTATTCATTATTCATTCATTTATTTGTTCATTTATTTGTTCATTCGTTCATCCGTTCATTTACTATCTATTCATTCATTCA
The DNA here is from genome assembly GCA_030674155.1 of Stramonita haemastoma. Taxonomy (NCBI): domain Eukaryota; kingdom Metazoa; phylum Mollusca; class Gastropoda; order Neogastropoda; family Muricidae; genus Stramonita; species Stramonita haemastoma. The sequence continues at coordinate 65,606,436 of CM060322.1, forward strand.
TTTATTCAACTATTTATTCTTTTATTCATTTATTCATCTATTCATTTATTCGTTCATTCAATCAGTCAATTAGTCAACTAAGCAATCATTAATCAATCAATTTATTTATTCATTCATTCATTTATCTATTCATTCATTCGCTCTTTCAATCAATTAATCCATCCATCTTTCATTAATTAATTCATTCAGTCATTTATGCATTCATGTATTCGTTCATTTGTTCAATCAATCAGTCAATCGACTAATCATTCAATCAATCAATCAATCAATCATTCATCATTCATTCATCATTCATCATGCATTCATGCATACATTCATTCATTTCTCAATCCAGTATACAGCTTTCTGCTGGCGGCAACAGAATGGCGAATCATGTCGTTAGCTGCATTGAGAGGTTCCGGATGTCACAAACAATCACACGTGACTCTTTCTTCCTTTTCCAGCAAGTTTAACTTCAGGACCAGTCCACTCTGGTGTGAGGGGGAGGGGGTGGTGGTTAAGCAGTCAATGAGGAGAAAGTTAGTTCACTGACCTGTCCATTTCCAGTCCAGTCAGCGTCTGTTTCACATTGGTGGCTTTTGTGTATAGCTATGGGGACATGCCAAGTAGCAACCAGTGGACAGTCAGTGTTATCACTGTGACCTAACTGCCTGATCAAAGGGCCAATCTAATCTTGTTTTCTTTCTGTATAGCCCAATATGACAGTGCGGAGAGTGGGGTTTTTTTCCCATCCAGCAATTTGCTTTAATCTTTGAGATGCGTGGGTTAGACTAATGCCAGTGATCAGTCACTGAGAACGCTAGACACACCCCACGGCAGCTTCTGTCCGCGTCATGAT
>CM060322.1:65615375-65625375 GCA_030674155.1 Stramonita haemastoma
CTCTCTCTCTCTCTCTCTCTCTCTCTCTGTCTATCTGTCTATCTGTCTCTCTCTGTCTGTCTCGCTGTCTGTCTCTCTGTGTCTCTCTGTCTGTATGTCTGTCTGTCTGTCTGTCTGTCTGCTTGTCTGTCTGTCTGTCTGTCTGTCTGTCTGTCTGTCTGTCTGTCTGTCTGTCTGTCTGTCTGTCTGTCTGTCTGTCTGTCTGTCTGTCTCTCTCTCTCTCTCTCTCTCTCTCTCTCTCTCTCTCTCTCTCTCTCTCTCTTCTCTCTCTCTCTCTCTCTCTCTCTCTCTCTCTCTCTCTCTCTCTCTCTCTCTCTCTCTCTCTCTCTCGTATACCTATCGCCACCATCCAAAAGAATAAGATAATCGGACACATAACGCACGCGCGTGCCCGCACACACGCACACAGGAGTTCATGGGAAGCGAATACACAATCCAAGCACACACACACACACATCAAAATTTGACTTTGACTTTGACTTTGACATCATTATATATATATATATATATATATATATATATATATATATATATATATATATATATATATGTGTGTGTGTGTGTGTGTGTGTGTGTGTGTGTGTGTGTGTGTGTGTGTGTTGTGTGTTGCATAGACAGACAGACAGACAGACAGACAGACAAACAGGTAGACGGAGGGACAGATGGACAGACAGATAGACCGACAGGTAGAAAGACAAACAAATGAACAAACAAACAGGTAGACAAACATACTTATAGACAGACAGGTAGACAGATAGGAAAACAGCCAAACACACAAACAGACACACAGACAGACAGACAAACAGACACACAGACAGACAGATAGACGGTGAAAATAGCAGAGGAAAGGGAAAAACATCTTCATGCCTCTTTCAAAGATTTCTTCAGGTTTTCCAAAATTGTACGTCTCTCTCTGAAAGTTCATCTCCTTTCAGTCTTTGAAACAAGAAAAAATCGAAAGAAAAGTATTGGTAAAATGGCTCTGGATTTTTTAAAAAGTTGTGTGTGTGTGTGTGTGTCTGTGTGTGTGTGTCTGTGTATCTGTGTGTGTGTGTATGTGTATGTGTGTCTGTGTTTCTGTGTGTCTACATATCTGTGTCTGCCGCCGCTGTAGCCTAGTGGTTAGGGCGTTGGACTCGTAATCTAAAGGTTGCAAGTTCGATCCCAGCTTTCGGCTATGGCGTTGTGCCCTTGGAAAAGGCACTTTACGGCTATTTTCTCACCCCACCCAGGTGTAAAAGGGGTACCAACCTTGTGTTGGGGGTTAACCCTGCGATAGACTGGCGTCCTATCCAGGGGGGAGTCGATGACTCTCAGTCGCTTAGCGCCACAGAAACCGGGATAAGCACCGGCCTGATGAGCCTTAGGCTCGGGACAGACTTTAACTTTTTTTTTAACATATCTGTGTGTGCCTGTAAAAGAGATCCAGATTTTTTAAAAGTTGTGTGTGTATGTGTTTGGGTGTCTCTGTGTGTGTGTTTTTCGCGTGTATACATCTGTGTGTGTGTGTGTGTGTGTGTGTGTGTGTGTGTGTGTGTGTGTGTGTGTGTGTGTGTGTGTGTGTGTGTGTGTGTGTGTGTGTTTGTGTGTGTGTTTTGTGTGTGTCTGGGTGTCTGGTGTCTGTGTGTGTTGTGCGCACATGTACATCTGTGTTTGTTGTGTGTGTGCGTGTTTCTGTGCGACAGAAAAATGCACGGAAAAGACTGGAATCAAACCAAACTAAACAGAGTGTTGTATAATGGCGGGTCAGGCGTTAGCTCTGTGAACACATGTTGGGGGAGAAGGGTGTTATTACCTTGATGCCCCAATGTTTGGGGGTCCCTTCGCCTGGGAGGAAATTCTCTGCACATTCATCACAGATGCGCACCGAAAAACTTGTCCATTACTTTTCAAGTTCTTATCATTGGTCTTTATTTCGATGTACACAGTTTTGAAGATGAAAAGGAGGGATGAAATGACGTTACTGTGTTTGTTGAATTGGTCGTTTGTTGGTTTAAACTATTTATATATTTATACCCTTTAGTATCAATTATTACTTTATTTTCTCTGTTATTTCTATTTACACACATAAACACATACACATACACACACAAACACACACACACGCACGCGAGCGCGCACACACACACCACACACGTACTCTCTCTCTGTATCTATCTCTGTCTCTTTCTCTGTCTCTCTGTCTCTATCTGTATCTGTCTGTCTCTCTCCCTATCTCTCTCTCTCTCTCTCTCTCTCTCTCTGTATTTGTCTGTCTGTCTCTTTCTTTTGCTTTCTCCCTCTCTCTTTTTCTCCCAATTTCTCTCTCTCTCTCTCTCTCTCTCTCTCTCTCTCTCTCTCTCTCTCTCCTCTCTCTCTCTCTCCTCTCTCTCTCTCTCTCTCTCTCTCTCTCTCCCCCCCCTCTCCCTCTCTCTGTCTCTCTGTCTCTGTCTCTGTCTGTCTGTCTGTCTGTCTGTCTGTCTGTCTGTCTGTCTGTCTGTCTGTCTCTCCTCTCTCTCTCTCTCTCTCTCTCTCTCTCTCTCTCTCTCTCTCTCTCTCTCTCTCTCTTTCTCTTTCTCTTTCTCTCTCTGTGTGGACAATCTGGCTGGTGCACTGGTAACCAGTTTGATTACAAAATATATCTCCAATCTTTTCTCTTTTTAATCATCACTTCTTTTCCACGCATTCAGTGCGGATATATTATTTTCCAGTAGATCAGGCAGTGTTTTCAACTAGGTTTGAACAGGAAAAAGAAGAATGCAAAGAAGAATGCAAAGAAGAAAGAATGCGAAGAATGCGAAGATTGCGAAGAAGAAGAAGAATTGCGAAGAAGAAGAAGAAGAAGAAGAAGAAGAAGAAGAAGAAGAAGAAGAAGAAGAAGAAGAAGAAGAAGAAGAAGAAGAAGAAGAAGAAGAAGAAGAAGAAGAAGAAGAAGAAGAAACAACAACAACAACAACAACAACAACAAACTACTACTACAACAACTACATCAACAACAACAACAACCACAACAGCCACAATAACAACAACAACAACAACAACAACAACAACAAGAGACGGAGGAGACTGAGTTGGATGAGTGGGAAGAGGAGGAAGATAATGATCAACAACAACAACACCAACACCAACAGCTAGAAAATAAATCTTAATACAACCAATACAACAACGAAAGCAACAACAACAACAACAACAACAGCCACAAATGGCAACACTAATAACAATCACAACAACAATAAGAAGACGGGGAAAAAATAACAAGAATAAAAACACGTCGAAAAAATAGCTGGAAAGGAGCCCTAATCCATTAACCTCTTTTAGATACAAGAAAAAATAAAGAGCACGAAAGTTTAATCAAGCGTCTCCTAAAAACGAGACAGAGAGAGTCAGAGAGACAGAGAAAAATACAGATATATACATACAGAGAGAGAAAGGAACAGTGAGACAGAGACAAAGAGGGAAGAGAGACAGAGAAAGAGAGAGAAGGGAAGAGAGCCATACAAAGAGACATATATACATATATGAGACAGACACAGAAGCAGAGAGACAGACAGACAGACAGACAGACAGACAGACAGACAGACAGACAGACATAGACAGAGAGGGGAGGGGAGTAGACAGCAGAGAGGTGGTAGAGGAATGTACTCTCCTTTTCACGGTGTGAGACAGAGAAGACAGCAGAGACAGACACAGAGACAGACACAGAAGCAGAGACAGACACAGAAAACAACAGATAGACAGATACAGAGACATAAATAACATAACTCCTCACAGATGCAGAAACAAAGAAAGATGCAGAGACAGGCACAGAAAACAGCAGACAGACAGACACAGATACAGACATAACAAAAAAATTATTCGGTGGTCTTGAAGTAACACTATCTATCTATCTATCTATCTATCTATCTATCTATCTATCTATCTATCTATCTATCTATCTATCTATCTATCTATCTATCTATCTATCTATCAAACAATTCCTTAGTTTTGCGACCGTGGGGGCACCCCTGAAGACTTGACAACCAGTTCCCTCCATTCCTCTCTCTGTTCTGCCTTTCTCAAAATTGTAAGTTCTAGTCCTGTCCATTCGCTGATATCGTCCTCCTATCTCTTCTTTGGTCTGCCGCTTTTTCTTCCTCCTTGGACAGTGCCTTGCAGAAGATGTAACACAAGAAAGCAAAATCTGTGGGTTTGATCCCCACTTGAGCCCGAGCTTTACCTTCGTCTACTAAGTCAGTGGTGGTCTGAACGCTATTCTTTTGCAAGAAATGATAAACTGAGTTCCTGTCTAGAACACGCATTCAGTACACATCAAAGAATTCATTGCATCAAGAGGGTTGTCCCTGGCAAATGTCTGTAGAATAAGGCCTCTATGTACGGAAACAAATACACATGCAGACAGGAAAAGACAGAAAACATGTGGTGCTGCTCTTGTGGCAACGCATTCCCCCCAAGGGAGAGCAGCCCCAATGTCACGCAGAGAAAGCTACTGTGGTATACATTAAAACATATATATATATTATATATATATATATATATATATATATATATATATATATATATATATAATATATATATAAATAATATATTCGAGTGAGAGAGAGAGAGAGAGAGAGAGAGAGAGAGAAGAGAGAGAGAGAGAAGAGAGAGAGAGAGAGAAGGAGGAAGAGAGAAGGAAGAGAGAAGGAGAGAGAGAGAGAGAGAGAGAGAGAGAGAGAGAGAGAGAGAGAGAGAGAGAGAGAGAGAGAGAGAGAGAGAGAGAGAGAGAGAGAGAGAGAGAGAGAGAGAGAGAGAGAGAGAGAGAGAGAGAGAGAGAGAGAGAGAGACAAGGCAAGGCACAGGCAAGGCAAGGCAAGGCAAGGCAAAGTATTTTATTCGAGGATAATATATAAGCACTCGTGTGCTTTTTTACATCCAGTCCCCGCCCTTTTCAGGGATACATCAAGATGAATAAAAATAAAATTTTACGCAGTACCAAACAACACACAAGAATAAGGACACTATATATGATAAGGTAATAAAAATGCACTCGATCAGAAGACAAAAATCAGAAATCACAATAAAAAGATTTTGATTATGAAAGAATAGAAAGAGAGAGAGAGAGAAAAGAGAGAGAGGAGAGAGAGAGAGAGAGAGAGAGAGAGAGAGAGAGAGAGAGAGAGAGAGAGAGACAGACAGACAGACAGACAGACAGACAGACAGACAGACAGACAGACAGACAGACAGACAGAAACAGACAGACAGACAGACAGACAGAGACAGAGACAGAGAGATGCAAAGAGGGAAAAAGGAGACAGAAGCTGGATTAAAAACAGGAAACAACTAAGAGGTAGACAGCCATGAAGAGACAGAGACAGAGACAGAGCCTGGTGCAGGGACAGAGAAAGATAAAGACAGAAGAAAAAAACAAAAAAGAAAGAAAGACAGACAGACTGACAGACAAACATAGAACTCAGAGCACAGAGGCATAAAGTGAAACATTGGTGTGTGCAATCGATGAACAGATCAGAAAAAAGAATAGGAAAAAATGTAAAGGAAATCAACTAATCAATCACTCAATCTGTTAATCAGTCAATCAATTAATCAATCAAGCAGCCAACTAGTTAGCCAATCGATCAGCCGTTCTGAAGATAAATGGATGAGTGAAGGAATAATATGCATTAACTCGTGAATAATATGAACAATATGAAGGAAGGAAGGAAGGAAGAAAGGAAGGAAGGAAGGAAGGAAGGAAGGAAGAAAAAGGAAGGAAGGAATTCATCCATTCATCCATTCATCCATTCATCCATTCATTCATTCATTCATTCATTCAATCATTCTAAAGACAAAACAAAATTAATGTTTGCTAATGATAGAGGATTCAGCACGAGACAGGGCACATGGACACAGCTGCCTCTGACAATCAATGAACAGAATGTGAAGATGATTTCACGGCTCAACCTGAGAAAGCAGAGCATAGTGCTGATTAGAACTAAGGTAAAAGGTTAAGGTGCCTTATAACCTGTGTGGTCGTAGGGTAGCGAGGCATCAGAGACCTGAGCTTCTCTAGGGACCAGCATATTGAGGCGGCGCCCATCTCCTCTCCCTCGCTTTCCTGACCCTAAAGAGGGCAGGTACCCATTGACAGCTGGGTGAACTGGGGGAACTATACTGAAGCCAAGGCACGTGCAAACGGTCACCCATCCACTTGGTAGCCACGCTCGACGCTGCTTAACTTGGCTGGGGCAAAGCGAGCGCTCTGGCCACTGAGCTATCCCATCCCCTGATTAGAACTATGAGCAGAAAACAAGCCCCCATCAACATCATCAACATCATCGACATCATTGACAGCTCAAACTGTATTGTCCTCCTTACTCTATGCCTGTAAACTGTATTGCGACGTATTTTAGATATAAACTAAAATCAACTCGAATCTTACAATTTACGAAGGGATAAACCCACGAACATGAAGAAAGAGTCTTGTTTGAGCAAACTGTCAGTTGAGGAAAGGGCGAAGAAGCGAAATGTAAAACAAACAAGCCCTACATGAGCCGCTCTAAACAGCAACAAACATGGCCGTTTGGCTGATGTCGTCAACAGCAGACCCGGATGTAGGGGACATAATGATATGTGTTTGATGCAGGGGACATAATATGTGTTTGATGCAGGGAACATAATCTGTATTTGGTGCAGGGGACATAATCTGTTTGATGCAGGGGACATAATCTGTGTTTGGTGCAGGGGACATCATGATCTGTTTGATACAGGGGACATAATCTGTGTTTGATGTAGGGGACATAATCTGTGTTTGATGCAGGGGACATAATCTGTGTATGATGCAGGGGACATAATCTCTGTTTGATGCAGGGGACATAATCTGTGTTTGATGCAGGGGACATAATCTGTGTTTTATTTAGGGGACATAATCTGTGTTTGATGCAGGGGACATAAACTGTGTTTGATGCATGGGACATAATCTGTGTTTGATGCAGGGGACATAATCTGTTTTATTTAGGGGACATAATCTGTGTTTGATGCAGGGACATAAACTGTGTTTGATGCAGGGGAAATTATTATCAATGTTTGATGCAGGGGACATATCTGTGATTGATGCAGGGGACATAATGTGTGTTTGATGCAAGGGACATCACGATCCGTGTTTCCCCAAAACTTATAACGACGTGCTTTCTTCCGTTTCCGTAAAAAGTTTGGTGAATGATTTTGGGTTTTGTCCCGGAAGCGTCGCTTTTTCTCTCCCCTTTTCCACCCATTTTACGTCATAATGATCTATCTGTTGGCCTTCCTGTTTACTCGTCTTCCTTCCTTTCTTTCTTTCTTTCTTTCTTTCTTTCTTTCTTTCTTTCTTTCTTTCTTTCTTTCTTCCTTCCTTTCTTCCTTTCTTTCTTTCTTTCTTTGTACCTTTCTTTCTTTCTTTCTTTTCCTTCTTTCTTCCTTTCTTCCTGTCTTTCTTCCTTTCTTTCTGTCTGTCTTTCTTTCTTTCCTTCCGCTTCTTTTTTCTTCTTTGAATCGCCCTGGTACAGAAGAAAACAATTGTTCACCCCAGCAAAGAGGGCTCTCTCTCCCTCTGCCAACAAAGCACCTTTTGACAAAACTCGTATCCTCAGCATTGATAGCAGACACATGTATACAGACTGAAGATGCCGGAGAAAAAAAGTCCAGATAACACAGAATCTGTCATTGTCTGGTACCTGGATCAACTTTTTTTAAATGTGTGCTGGTTCTGTGACTGCAGACACTTTATGCTGGAAGTATCACATTTAGTTCGCAATGAGAGCTATGTTGTTTTCAGTTTAGGATAGTGATTGTGCTTGTTATTGTAGTCTATCTGCTGACATGGAATTTTGCATTACTGATAGGTATCAGCGGAGGAGACAGTAACTTATTTACTTATTTTTTTTATATCGAGGATAATGGAATGATGTCGAGGATAATATTAAAGAAAAATACATATATATATATGGAGAGAGAGAGAGAGTAATTGAAAAATAAATATTAGGCTGAACACTGTAGTGTTTTTATTACTTTTTTTATACTGTTTTTGCTTTCTAGGCAGGTGCATTACCAACTAGACAACCGATCCATCCATTATGCATATATATAATATATATATATATATATATATGTATATACATACATACATACATACATACATAATTATACATATATATATACATATATATATGTTTATATATATATATGTTTATATATATATATATGTTTATATATACATATCCTGTAATGTTCATATAATATGCTATTCCCACACCCTGACAAAGTGCATCGTATTGTGTTATTTGTGCAACCGCACTATTCCCTGCCGCTAGCCACATAACTTTCCTGTCGCATGAAGGCTTCAGCAGTACCCATCTGCCCACACAGTTAAGTTGTCAGCACTTGTTCTTTAAAGGCTAAGTTTAACATGGCATCAGGCTCCTCATTTCACAACACAGTGGTGGTAATTCATGAGCTTGTTTTAAAGTCTGTATGCATAGGGTGCATAACAGAATCCAGCAAAGTATTGGTCCCTACGAAAATCTATCAATCGTAAAGAAGCGTAAACGTAAATGGTACGGGTATGTCACAAGATCAAAAGGACTTGCAAAAACAATACTGCAAGACACTGTCCATGGAGGAAGAAAAAGAGGCAGACCAAAGAAAAGATGGGAGGACAACATCAGTGAATGGACAGGCCTAGAACTCAACAAAACCCTGAGAAAGGCAGAACAGAGAGAGGAATGGAGGGAACTGGTTGTCAAGTCTTCACGGGTGCCCGCACGGTCGCCAGACTAAGGGAGAGATAGATAGATAGATAGATAGATAGATAGATAGATAGATAGATAGATAGATAGATAGATAGATAGATAGATAGATAGATAGATAGATAGATAGATAGATAGATAGATAGATAGATAGATAAGTTATCGTAATTCATCAATTTTTTGTGTGTTCTTCGATTTAACGTCTTTCCACTTAAGTGATATTAGACGATAGGAAAAAGAGGGAAGACGGAATTAAGAATGAACATGTGAGCAGTACAATGAATATTCATTTGTTTTAAATTATGTGTGCAACGATATCCCTTGGCTGCTCTCCATTGGCTGCCCGTACCACAGAGAGTATACTACAAGATCAATACCCTGTTACAAATGTCTCCACAATACTGCACCCTCCTACCTCTGTGAATGTCTTCACTTGTACACACCTTCTCGCTCCCTCCGCTCCTCGGCAGATACTTTGTCTTTAAGAATACCCAGATTCAACCTATCTACCGTTGGCCGCCGCTCTTTCTCTGTTTCTGGTCCATCGATCTGGAACGACCTTCCTCTCTCCCTCCGGCAAAAGCCTACTTATGACACTTTTAAATCCAACCTCAAGACACACTTATTTCAAACCTAAGTTTTTCTCCTTCCGCTTCCATCTCTTACCTGTCCCTGCCTTCAACATCCACCTGCCAAAGTGCTTAACGTTTGTAGGTGTGTGTGCGCGCGGGCGTGCTGCGTGCGTGCGTGCGTGCGTTTTGTGTGTGTGTATATTTGAATTTGTTAAAACTGTAAATAGTTGTTGATTGTGTGTTGTTTAGGTCGAATGAAAGCGCTTTGATTTGTTTTTACAAGAGATAGCGCTATACAAATTCCATGTATTATTATTATTATTATTATTATTATTATTATTATTATTATTATTATTATTATTATTATTATTATTATTATTATATCCCTACTGTTCTAATACTATTTGAAGGAAGCAGGCCTATATAGTTATCACTTCTTATGGGGGTAACGGTATCACAATAACAACAAGTGCGTAACCTTGTTTCCGATCAATATTGACGTGATTTGTTTTTTTATTGATTTATTACAATTTTTGATACTTGAAGTGCTTCTGTGGTTTTTAATTATCTTGATATTCGTCTTTCTTTTTTCTGATGGGTCTTCACATCTCTTTTTCTACCTTCATCTGTCTCTCCTCATTTCCTGGCGATTTTTCTATCGGAATATAAGTGCAAAAGGCAGGAGGGGGAGGT
>CM060322.1:65630375-65642875 GCA_030674155.1 Stramonita haemastoma
AGCGTTGCACATTGCGCTCGTGATGTGCTGACCCGAGTTCAAATCCTGTTTAAGATAATATTTTCCCGTGGAGATAACATCAGTGCCGACTCTACTTCCCCCCAAAATCCTTCAGATAAAACTATAAACTGAGGTCCCGTGTGCGAACGCACGCAGAACATCTTGCGCACATGTAAGAATGTGTTCCACTTTTCAAAAGAGAAGGCCATTGTGAGCCGGTGGGAACAGATGACAAGATTTACAAAACTGCCTGTACACTGGGACTGGATGTAAAAAAAAACAACTCATAAGGGTTTATTCCATTATCTTAAAAAAAAATCATATTTTATACAAACAGATCGTAAACACCTTTCGGTTGAAGTTTCTTTTTTATTTCCTAGATACTTTTCTGTTCTAAGAAGAAATTCATTTTAGTTGGGCGTTCCTCGTCCTCACGGAAACTGACCATACTTTGCTTCCCTCCAAAATCTGGACACTTTTCCAATTCCGCTGGAAGGTGTATCTGAAACCTGATGCCGGTACAGTGTAACAAAAGCTGGGAAAGGAGGGGGGGGGTGCAGGCTCCGGAGCTATGGTATTGTGATACTCTAGGTTTTTCTGTCATTTCTGTGGCTTTTCCTGTCATTCGTAATCTACTGGGTATTTTGTTCTGTGTTTCATCGTCAGTATTTGTTTTCTTCTTTCTCTCTCTTTCTGTTTTTTTTTATTATTTTTTTACTTCTTAAGGATAAACGGCTAAAAAGGAGAGAAGATGTGAATATTTGTTTTTCGTTGTGTGATGTTGTGCTTTGAAGTGTGCTTCTGTGGCTGCTTTCAACATGTGTGCTGGCCTCTAAGGTTTCCTTTGGTCTGGTATCACAGAGATGATCCGGATAGACACTGAAAGAAAGAAAGAAAGAAACAAACAAACAAACAAACAAACAAACAAACAACAAACAAACAAACAAGACAAACAACAAACAAACAAGCAAGCAAGCAAACATGCAAACAAACAAACAAACAAACAAAAAAAAATAAAAGACAGAAAAATAGAAAGAAAAGAAAGTATGAAAGTAAAACATGCATAAAACAAAGCAAAAAATAGCACACGAAAGTAAGCAAACAAACAAAGAAAAAGATCATACTAATAGGGAAAAATGAAAACAAATATGAAGAAAAGTAACCACAGAAAAATAGAGAGAAGAAAATCAAGACAGACAGACAGACATAAAAAGAAAAAAAGAAAGAAAGAAAGAAAGAAAGAAAGAAAGAAAGAAAGAAAGAAAGAAAGAAAGAAAGAAAGAAAGAAAGAAAGAAAGAAAGAAAGAAGAGAAGAAAAAAAAAAAGAAAGAAAGGAACAAAGAAAAAGAAAGAAAGAAAGAAAGAAAGAAAGAAACAGAAAGAAAGAAAGAAACAAAGAAACAAAGAAACAAAGAAACAAAGAAACAAAGAAAGAAAAAGAAAGAAAGAAAGAAAAAGAAAGAAGGAAAGAAAGAAGAAACAAAGAAAGAAGAAGGAAAACAGAAATAAAGACAAGACAGATGGAAGGCAGAACACAGGCCACAGAAATGTGACAAAGAGGGAAGAGAAAGTCTATCAACATCTCCATTCTAGTCCAGTCTGTCTGTTTCAGATAGCTGTACATACACTGGCACTGAAGGGAGGGAAAGACAGGGGGGGGGGGAAGAGAGGGGGATGATAAAGAGGAGTCAAGAGAACGGAGGGGGAGGGAGGGGGGACAGTACAAAAGCTGTCAGTGTCAAAGTCACAATCAAAGTAAGTCAAAGTCAAACTTTTATTTCCAAATGGTACATTGAAATAAAGGTTTTCCACTTTTATTTTCGTCGAGCCATCCATCTAAACGATAAGATAGGATAGAATATAAAAAAAGCAAACAAACAAAGAAAATCGGTAACACACAAAAGAAAAAGGCGTTAAGTTACAACGCAAGAGATAAAAAGCGTACCACCTTACAATATCTTACAAAAACCGACAGGATAGCTCAGTGGTCAGAGCACTCGCTTTCCCAGCTAAGGTTAAGCAGCATCAAGCGTGGTCACCAATTGAATGGGTGGCCGTTTGCGCGCCTTGGCTTCAGTACAGTCCCCCAGTTCACCCAGCTGTAAATGGATACCTGCCCTCTTGACGGTCAGGAAAGGTAAAGCAGCGAGGGAGAGGAGATGGGTGCCGCCCTCAATATGCTGGCCCCTAGAGAAGCTGAGGTCTATGATGCCTGGCTCCCCTACGACCACATAGGTTATGGGACACCTTTACCTTTACCTTTCTTACAATCACACCAGCCATTCCCTTTCCTCTCCTCTTTCCCTCTTTCGCAATCCTGCACTGATACCTGTATAGACTGAACTCTCCTTGCCTCACCGATAACAAGGGGAAAAAGTCATCATTAACCATGACACTCTCTCCACCACCACCACCCATTTCAATATATGCATACCCGCATGTTTATTTAATTTTGGGGGGTGTTTTCCTTTGGGTTTTTTTTTCATCAAGCAATCCATCGAAAGAAATGCAATCAGATTAGAAAAAACAATGTCAAAGTCAAAGTCAAAATTTTACTTCCAGATGGTACATTGAGTAAGCAATAAATTTGCTTTTTTTTCATCAAGCCATCTATCTAGCAACCCCCCCCCAAAAAAAAAAAAAAAAAAAAAAAAAAAAAACCCAAACCAAAACAACCCCCCCCCCCCCCTCCATCAAAAATCCAACTTAAACAAAAAATAACGAAACAAACCAAAAATAAGCATGAACCCTTCCCCCCCCCCCCCCCCATAAATTCTAACAACAACAATGATAACAAGAAGATTAACAAAAAGTATTTAAAGAAAAAAGATCAGCCAGTCCTTAAAACAGACATTAGTACATATGCCTATATCAAAATAGCACTCACTTTACGCAATAGATAACAGTAACAACAACAATAGTGTGTGTGTGTGTGTGTGTGTGTGTGTGTGTGTGTGTGTGTGTGTGTGTGTGCGTGTGTGTGCGTGTGTGTGTGTGTGTGTGTGTGTGTGTGTGTGTGTGTTGTGTGTGTGCGTGTGTGTGTGTGTGTGTGTGTGTGTGTGTGTGTGTGTGTGTGTGTCTGTGTCTGTGTCTGTGTCTGTGTGTGTCTGTGTCTGTGTGCGTGCGTGCATGTGTGTGTGTTTGTGAATTGGAAGGTCAGTTCATCTGTTAAAGAAAACACATCCCATTCATAACGACCCTTCTCGTTTCAATTGTTTTATATACGCAGTGTCCAAAGAATTCATCACACGTTTTAAATACAACCAAAAAATTAAAGATCTACAACATCCAGACCTCCTGCACAACAAAAATCTATTTCTAGGCACTATATTTCTGTTTCCGCATTGGTTTTTTATCTTATTTTTCCATTATCTTTAATAAGACAGATGGCTTGATTAAAACTTTAATCTAAAAGCAAACTGCTGAATGTGATATAAAAACAGCTACGTCATCAGTCCTGATGTGTTCCTGTGGGGCTTAGATGTCTCTTTGTGGGTACAGATCAGTTTTTGACCATTGGCAAAGAGTGTTCAGTCTTTGACCACCGCCAACAGTGTCTGTCAGTTTTTGACCATTGGCCAAGAGTGTTCAGTCTTTAACCAATGGCCAACAGTGTCTGTCAGTTTTTGACCACTGGCCAACAGTGTCCAGTCTTACAGACATGGTGGACTGGAGACTGAAAGGTTCACGGCAACATCACCAGCATTGAAAAACAGGCCACAGAAGAGACTGGTACATGAAGACATGACCCATGGCCTGTATGCCGAGGAGTCTGGATCCTCAATAGATATAAATTATGGAAACACGACCCATTGCCTGTATGTTGAGGTGTCTGGGTGCTCAACAGATATAGGGAAACACGACCCATTGCGGTAGGCTGGGGTGTCTGGGTCCTCAGTGCAGTGTTGTCTCTATATGTATATGGAAATACGACCCATGGCCTGTATGCCGAGATATCAGGGTCATCAGTGCAGTGCTGTCAATAGTCTGATACTCGTGCATCAAGCAGTCACATTAAAGTGCAGTCAAGGCAAAGAAGATCCTCACTCACTCACACACTCACTGACTCACTCACTCACTGCTCACAGCATCACTGAGGTCAGTGACATCTTAGCCTCTACACTAACGGTGTCTGGGGGGAATTCCAATAGTCTCGTACTCCTTCATCACAGCACGGAGCCAGACAGCCGAGCATTTAAAGAGCAGTCAGCAAAAGTCTGCCACAGGACTGATGCCAGCTTCAGCAGGCTGGCTGAGCCAGACTCATGCCCGACATGCAGGCCAATGTCTCTTTTACTAAACTTCCAAGGTTCATCACTGGTGAAATCATTTTGGCGTACCTGACTGTTTGACTTTAATAATGATAATGATAATAAATGGAATTTATATAGCGCTGAATCTTGTAGAGCACAAATCAAAGCGCTTGCATTCCAATTAGTCATGCGCATGCAACCATCCACAAATAAAATTAACAAATTACACACACACACACACACACACACACACACACACACACACACACACACACACACACACACACACACACACACACACAAGTCTTTCGGATGAGACTGTAAACCGAGGCCCCGTGTGCGAATACACAGAACATCTTGCGCACAGGTTAAATAAAATAATAAAATGAAAAAATATTGAACAGATAGATGAATAAATAGATAAATAGATGAACAAAGAAAACCACCCAGTCAATCAGTCAGTCAATTATCAGGCATTTGTTGGTCATAGTCTTGTGCAAATGTAGAGCTGAGGTTGGGGGGGGGGTCATTCCCAGGGAATCGTTTTAAACATGGTCCAGTTGTTTCCCCTTCCTCCCTCCCCAACTGACGCAGACATCGCCAACGGCTGCTGTTGGGTTTGTTTTTTTCTTTGGCCATCCTGATAGTGTCGATTCAAGGAGGGTTGCTGTTGTTGTTGTTGTTGTTGCTGTGGTGGTGGTGGTGGTGGTGGTGGTGGTGGTGGTGGTGGTGGTGGTGGTGGTGGTGGTGGTGGTGGGGGTGGTGGTGGTCGGATAGGAATGACAAAATTAATGTCTTATGTTTTCCTGCCAAAGTGACCACTGAAAACTGCCGTGTATTGTTCATGTTAATAATATTAAACCCACAACTTCTTCTTCTTCTTCTGTTTTCTTCTGTTTTTGAATTCTTCTTTTCCTTTGCATTCTTATTCTTCTTCTTTGCATTCTTCTTTTCCTTTGCATTCTTATTCTTCTTCTTTGCATTCTTCTTTTCTTCTTTGCATTCTTCTTCTTCTTTGCATTCTTCTTCTTCCTTGCATTCTTCTTCTCTTCTTAACATTCTTCTTCTTCCTTGCATTCCTCTTCTTCTTCTTTGCATTCTTCTTCTTCCTTGCATTCTTCTTCTTCTTCTTTGCATTCTTCTTCTTCTTTGCATTCTTCTTCTTCCTTGCATTCTTCTTCTTCTTTGCAATCTTCTTTTTCTTCTTTGCATTCTTCTTCTTCTTTGCATTCTTCTTCTTCCTTGCATTCTTCTTCTTCTTCTTCTTCTTCTTTACATTCTTCTTCTTTGCATTCTTCTTCTTCTTCTTTGCATTCTTCTTCTTCCTTGCATTTCTTCTTCATCTTCTTTACATTCTTCTTCTTCCTTGCATTCCTCTTCTTCTTCTTTGCATTCTTCTTCTTTGCATTCTCTTCTTTCTTTGCATTTTTCTTTTTTGCAATTCTTCTTCTTATTTTTCTTCACAATTATTCTTCACAATTTTTTCTTCACATTTTTTCTTCACAATCATTCTTCACAATTTTTCTTCACAATTTTTCTTCACAATTCTTCATCTTTACAATTCGTCTCCTTTTTCATAATTCTTTTTCTTCTTCTTCTTTAAGGCAGAAAGGGGCTGTAGTTTAGTGTTGAGAAGTGGAAAGTGTGTGTGTTGTGTTGTGCTATGTTGTGTCGTGTTGGTTTGTTTGTGTGTGTTGTGTTGTTGTGTTGTGCTGTGTGTTTGGGGTTGTCTGTGTTGTATTGTGTTTGCTGTGTTGTCGTGTGTTGTGCTTGTGTTGTGTGTGTGCTGTGCTGTGTTGTGCTTGTTGTGTGCTGTGCTGTGTTATGTGTGTTGTCTGTGTTGTTGTGTGTGTGATTGTGTTATGTCGTGTGTGTCGTGTTGTGTTTGCTTGTTGTGTGTGTTTGTGCTGTTGTGTTTGTCTGTCGTTGTGTGTGTTCTGTGGTGTTGCTGTTTGCCTGATCCTTCTCTTTCGTGCGTAGCAGTTTTGTGTTGCTGCCTATGTGCTTTTCTCCTGTGGGCTGTCTTCGTCTTTTGCCTCAGAAATAGCCTCCCAGCAAGTGTGTGGGCTGGTGGTGAGCAGTGAGATACGGGGAGGGTGGTGTGTGAGTGTGTTGGGTTTTTGTGGAGGGGGGGTGTGGGGGGTAGGTGTGTGAAGTGTGTGGTTGTTGTGTATGTGTGTTTTATGTGTGTGTGTGATTGAAGGAGGAGAGAGAGAGAGAGAGAGAGAGAGAGAGAGAGAGAGAGAGAGAGAGAGAGGGGAGAGAGAGAGAGGAGAGAGAGAGAAGAAGAGAGAGACAGACACACACACACACACACACACACACACACACACACACACACACACACACACAACACACACACACACAGAGAGAGAAAGACAGAGGAATAGCCTAGACATCAAGTGTGTGCGTGTGTGTGTGTGTGGTGTTTTGTGTGTGTTGTGTGTGCATGGGTGTATGTGTGTGGGTGTGTGAAGTTTGTGTGTGTGTATGTGTGTGTGCGTGTGTGTGTGTGTGCGTGTATGTGTGTGTGTGTGTGTGTGTGTGTGTGTGTGTGTGTGTGTGTGTGTGTGTGTGTGTGTGTGTGTGTGTGTGTGTGTGTGTGTGTAAAAAGACAGATACACAGAAAAAGAGAAGCCGAGATTGGAAATGAAAAGAAGAAAAACAGTGTAATTGAAATCGCTGCAGGTCTTCTTTTCCTTTTTCCGTTAACATACTGACTGCTTTTTGCACACGAGAAATGCAGCATTGAATCCTGTGCGTGTGTGTGTGTGTGCGTGTGCATGTGCGCGCGCGCGCGTGTGTGATGTGTATGTGTGTGTTTTTTGTGAATGTGTATGTGTGTGTATGTGTGTGTATACCCGCTTAATGTTGAATTTGATATTTCGCCATTTAACTCCGACACCCCCGTATTTGTTGTCTAGCGGGAAAGATCTACAATGATATTTATCGTGCATTGTAATTAACATGTTTAGCGTTTTACACCGAAGTAAAATAAATTCCTTTCACTGGTAGTTTCAACTCCAGTAAATATATAACTTTAGTCTCGCTGACTTAAGTTCTAGTACCAGTGGGTAATCGGACTTTTACTGTCGTTCCAATTGCATGCAGTAAATGAATGAACAAAACATTGCTTTACGGTATTTCCAACTGCAGTGAATAAATGAATTTAAAGTCACTTTTTATGATGGCTCCCATTGCAGTGAATCATTGAAATAAAAATCCCTTTTATATAGTTCCAACTGCGGTGAACAAATGAAATTTAAAAAATCCCTTTGTATGACAGTTGATCATAGTTCTGATTGGACTTGTCACGAACACAGCATTGGCAAGGGTGCCCAAGAACGAAGAACTGAAGAGGACAGGTAACGATTCCTCCATGTTTCATCGTCGCCTTATCTTCCACCCTCACCCCCTCCCCCACCCACACATTTCCCCACAATGCCCGCAAGTGGATCGGTGGTCTAGGTGGTAACGCGCCTTGCCTAAAAGCAAAAAGTCCGGGTAGGAGTGTTCGGTGGTTCGTATCCCGTTTGGCCCAAAAATTTTCCCCATCAATCAGACCCTGAGTGGTGGTCTGGGCGCTAGTCTTTCGGATGAGACGATAAACCGAGGTCCCGTGTGTAACACATCACTATTTAGCGCACGTAAATGAACCCACGGCAACAAGGGGGTTAACCCTGGCAAGATTCTGTAGAAAAAAGCCCCTCTGATAGGGAATTAAATACAGTTGCATACAGGAAAAAGAAAAAAAAATGGGTAGGTGCTGCACTTGTAACGACGCGCTCTCCACGGGGAGAACAGCCCGAATTTCACGCAGAGAAATCTGCTGTGACATAAAGTGGTACAAAATACAAAAATACAGGGAGGAGGGGGGAGATGGAGGGACAGATTGTGACCAGTAGTAGTTTGTCCATACTGGCCATGTGTGTTGGTCACAGTGCATCCATACTCAAATCAAATCAATCCAATTTTTATTTCCAGATGGTATATACTGACCATATATGTGTTGGTAATAATGTTTTCACATGGACCATGTGTATCGCAATAGCGTATCCACAAACGCCATGTGTGTTGATGATAGTGTCGTCACACAGGTCATGGGAGTTGCACCTCTTGCTGATCGTGAAGATGCAGTGTTAATATACTGCAGGCGGTGAATAATTATAATGTGTTCTGCTTGTTGCAGGAGGAAATAAATTGTGTTTTTCTTGATACAGGTAGTGAAGATGCAGTGTTAATATGTTGCAGGAGGTGAGAATGTTGCGTTGTATTTGTTGCAGGTTGGGAAGATACAGTGTTAACATGCTGCACCTGTATGTTGCAGTTGGTGAAGATGCAGTGTTAACATGCCTCACCTGTATGTCCCAAGTGGTGGTAATGCATGTATGTTACACCTCTATGTCACAGGTGGTAACGATACAGCATTAACCTACCTCACCTGTGTGTTACAGGTGGTCAAGATGCTGATCGTGGTGGTGCTGCTGTTCGCGGTGTGCTGGGGGCCGGTGCTGATCAACAACGTGCTGGTGGGGGCGGGGGTGCTGAGCCGCCTGCACTACGGGTACCTCAAGCCGCTGAGGCAGGCCTTCTACCTCATGTCCTACCTCAACTCCTGCCTCAACCCCATGGTCTACGGCTTCATGTCCAAGCACTTCAGAGCCTCCTTCCGCAGCTTTCTTCTCCTGCTGCTTCTTCCGCTGCCGCATGCGCACTGCGCGAGACTTGACGTCTTTCCGGTCCCAGACCACCATGATGAGTTTCCGCGCAGAGCCGGGTCGCCTTCAGGTGGGGACATCCCGGAGGAAGATTTACCTGACGCCGCCCGCAGGGGGGCAGGAGACCACTGTGAGTGGGTTTGTGCAGGATTCGCCTGTGGACAAGAAGTGAGAGGGCAGGGTGGGAGGGAGTGTGTGTGTGGAGTGTGTGTAGAGTGATATTAGGCTGTGAACAGTGACCGTTTGTGCTGTGGGTCGTGTTCTTACAGTGGTTTGGAAGAAAAAAGATTTGTCTACTGTGAGGTGAGAGGGAGGGAGTGTGTGTGTGTGTGTGTGTGTGTGGTGTGGTGTTGTGTGTGTGTGTGTGTGTGTGTGTGTGTGTGTGTGTGTGGGTTGTGTGTGTGTAGTGAGATGAGGCCTGTGAACCAGTGACCGTTTGTGAAGTTGGTCAATGTCTTTCAGTGGCCTGTAAGGAAGGTTGACTACTGTGAGGTAACTTACGTTGTGTTTGATGTCGATACGAATAGTTTTTGGGTTTTTTTTGTTTTATTCTTTTATATTGAGGATGATGGGATAAGCACTCATGTGCTTTTTTTTATATCTAGTCCCAGTGTGTATGCATTGTGTAAATATTGTCATCTGTTCCCACAGGCACACAATGGCCTACTCTTACGAAAAGCGGAACAGGATTTAACGTGTGCGCAAGATGTTCTGCGTGCGTTCGCATACGGGGCCTCGGTTTACGGCCTCATCCGAAAGACTTTTGGGAGAGTGGAGTCAGCACTGATGTTAACTCCGGGAGAAAAATCCCCTCCAACGGGAATCGAACTCGGGTCGTCAAATTGCCAACGCAATGTTCTGACCACTAGGCTATCCTGTGTGTGAGTGAGATGAGGCCTGTGAACCAGTGACCGTTTGTGCTGTAGGGTCATGTCTTTACAGTGGTCTGGAAGGCAAAAGGTTGTCTGCTGTGAGGTGACTTGCGGTTGTGTTTGATGTCGACACGAACTGTTATCCATTGACCATTGTGTACTGTGGGTCATATCTTCCAATGGCCTGGAAGGAAGACTGGACTGCTGTGAAGGGACTACGATTGTGTGTGATTGCGACACGAACTGTGAACCAGTGACTGCTGTGCAGTGGGTCAAATTCTGACAGTGGTTCGGAAGGAAAAAAGATTGTTTGCTGTGAGGTGACTTGTGGTTGTGTTTGATGTCGATACGAATTACAGTTTTAGTTTTAATTTTCAGTGTCCCCATGATGTGTAAGCCGCTTGTGGAATGATAGGTTTCTCAAGTCTGTATCAGAGAGGACAGAGAGCTCAGAGTGTTCAGGTCGCGCGCGCGCGCGCACGCACGCACGCTGCGCACACACAACACACACACAGATGGTGTGCAAAGAAACATGAGAACCGTTTGTTGCTTCACACATCGTAGGTTCAGCACAGAATCAGGCCCTAAAACTGACACATCTCTGAAACTGTACAGGACTTTAGAGATTAATGTACACCAGAGGTACTGATTGTAAAGACTGTAAAGATCAGTGTAAACATCACCAGAGTGACTGAATGAGGACTGTAAAGATCAGTGTAAACACCACCAGAGTTACAGACTGACACAGTCCTCATCTTCGCTGTGGTCCTATGTTGTGTTGTATTGTATTGCTATGACTACAGTGCATTGTGTAGTGTCCAATAGGAGAGCGTTGGATTTGACAGTATTGTATTGTATCAAATGTATTGTTTTGAAATATATGTATTGTATTTTACTGCATTGTGTTGTAGTGCATCGTGTCATGCTGTATTGTTTCGTACGTATTGTACTGTATTGTACTGTTTTGTATTGTACTGTAATGTATTGTATTGTTTTGTATCGTGTTGTCCTCTAAAGTAAAGGTAAGTCTTTCACAATTCTGCATCTCCCAGATTTTCGGACATATAACCATTTCTGTCCGCTAAAGATTTTTTGTACTAACAGACATGTCTTGCGCACATCTTAAAACCTGTTCCGCTTTTCGAAAGAGTAGGCTATTGTGTGCCGGTGGGAACAGAGGACACAATTTACAAAACTGCATTCACACAGGGGCTAGATTTTTTTTTTAAACCACATGAGTGCTTATTCCATAATCCTCGGTATAAAGAAATAAGGAAATAGATAATAGATAATAAATTAAAAAATAATAGATATAAAAATAAAATAAATAAATAATAAATAGATAAATAAATAAATAAATAAATAAATAAATAGATAAAATGATCATACACGCAAACTTCTCTTTCTACTTTAATCTCGCGGAGATTTTACGTGTGATGAGTCAGTCAGTGTCTGCTCTGAGTGAATGAGTGACCCTTCAGGGCATTCAAACTGAGAATAGATCGCACAACAACAAACAACGACAACGACCAACAACAACAACAACACAATCAGAGTACCATATAAGCTAACACTCCCTGTTTTCCTGAAAAGTGTTCAAAGGAAAAGCAGAAGCAATCTACAGCAGTGTAGTCTACTATGTCAAATCCGTCCTTCAACT
Source organism: Stramonita haemastoma (assembly GCA_030674155.1). Lineage (NCBI taxonomy): Eukaryota > Metazoa > Mollusca > Gastropoda > Neogastropoda > Muricidae > Stramonita > Stramonita haemastoma. Next base: position 65,641,879 of record CM060322.1, read on the forward strand.
CCTAGTCTGTTTGTGATTATTTTCTGTCATTACTGTTCTTTGTTTGTTTGTTTGTCGCTGATGTTGTAGTTATGTTGCTTTTGTTGTGGATGTTGTCATTATTTTTTAGGCTATTGATGTCAGTCGTCGTCATCGTCGTTGTTTTTTTGTTGTTGTTCTTTATTGATGCCTGTGTTTATTGGTTCAGTGTGTGGGTATCACTTTGGAGTAGTTTTCCTGTGCAATACAGCGGTTATACACACACACACGAACACACACGCACATACACTTACGAACAACACACACACACACACACCACACACACACAACACACACACACACACACACACACACACACACACACACACACACAACACACACACACACACACACACACACACACACACACACACACACACACACACACACACACACACACACACACACCACACATAACATACACTTACGAACCCACCACACAACACACACACACCACACACACACACACACACACACACACACACACACACACACACACACACACACACACACACACACACACACACACACACACACACACACAAACAACACACACACACACACACACACACACACACACCACACACACACTAAGAAAATATTTTAGTGGCTTGATTTTTTGTTTCGTGTGCTTCGGTTAATTTTTTTTTTTTTTTTAACAAAAAAACGCGGGTTTTGAATCTATGTTAAACCGTCCGGTAAATTGCATTGGTTTCACCTTTAGTTCTCACTCCCTTTTACTTGTTTTTGTAGGTGATAAAGCAAAGTGTTGTCTACAAACGTAGGTAGTAGATGCTGGTCTTTCTAAGGTTTTTAGTTTCGGTTTTAAAGTTTTTTAAGGTAAGCAGACAAAAGTAACCAGACAAAGACAGAAAATCAACAAAAAAGGGACGAAAAGGTGAAAAATTTAATAGCAAGGAGGGATTGAAAAAAATATATAAAAATCTTTAATCGCGAACACATTGAAGGGAAAGACTGA
>CM060322.1:65647875-65650375 GCA_030674155.1 Stramonita haemastoma
CTCTGTCTGTCTCTGTCTCTTTCTCTTTCTCTATCTGCCTCTGTCTCTGTCTGTCTGTCTCTGTCTGTCTCTTTCTGTTTCTGTCTCTCTGTCTTTCTGTCTCTCTGTCTGTCTCTCTGCCTGTCTGTCTGTCTGTCTGTCTGTCTGTCTGTCTGTCTGTCTGTCTGTCTGTCTGTCTGTCTGTCTGTCTCTCTCTCTCTCTCTCTCTCTCTCTCTCTCTCTCTCTCTCTCTCTCTCCTCTCTCTCTCTCCTCTCTCTCTCTCTCTCCTCTCCCTCCCTCCTCTCTCTCTCTCGCATAACCCAGGCTACAAGAGATTCTCAATAAAACCATCTACAGCCAGCTTGTCTTCATGTCATGAAGATATCACTGGTACAAAACTTACAACTTTCCGATTCGGGTTCGTTCATGTGTGAAGGAATTTGATTTGCACAAGCTTAGCAACAACTAAAAACAAAATCTTCTCTGATATAAACATTTTTTTCTTTTATGAACGAGGGAGTGAGTATCAGACGGAATTCGATACACATAAGCCAGCTTTACATGCAACAGTGATATTATTGAAATGATATCTACATTCTAGAGAAGCTTTCGGATTTAGGGAATGGAGCAGCACTAAAAGGAAACCCTCTCTGATAAAAGGTCCATGGAAGACCAGATATTCTTTCTGCTTCATCCAGCCAAAGTGGAAGGATTGTGGAAGGGAGATGGAAGACGTTTTAAGCTGATCATTGCCATGTCTGCAACATTCCCCCTCCCCTCCCCGGCTGTGACTTCCCCGTATCAGGTCTATGGGCAGGCTGTGCGTGGAATCCCTTCACAAAGTCTGCAATTTATTCATGACTGACTGAGGTCAGATATAGAGAACCCCATTCTTGTCGAGGATGGTACCATATGGTAAAGAAAAACCCCAAGAAGTCGATGATATAGTTGAAAAAAAACTGTACCCCTATCAAAATGACCCCAGAAATAAAATGATGTGCTCTATTGAATCTCTGTCGATCTATAGGCCAACTGTGTCTATCAGACGTGTTCCGATAATGGATAATTGATGGAAAGAAAAATTAGCAGAAAGGATTAAGAAGAGAAAGAAAGACCAGCCACCATGGCGCAGTGGTTAGCGCCTTGGATTCCGGACTGGAAGGTCGTGGGTTCGAGTCCCATAAGTCATAGGGATTTTTCGGGCTCCGGCCGGCTCCTACCCAGAGTGAGTGTGCTGTGGGCTCAGTGGGGAGACTGGGACCACACAGTCGAGCTTCATCCACTTTACGGATGCAAATTTGAGAGTGTTGCTCAAATTACCTGACCAACACTGCAGGTGTCTGTATCTCTCGAGCCCGGTTGACGCCGGGATATATTATGACAGTAAGCGTCGAGTACAACCCTGTCAAGTAGTCTCAAAGCGGATGCACTTCCACAGCAGCATCATTACATCATCCTCGTCATCATTGATCATCATGCAATGATAAAAATTGCCTCTGATTCGGTGGCACCCGTTGCTCTGGTCTCATGGTGACCTCAGGTTCGGTTTACCCATACACTCCTGTGCCTGTGGTGAGTTTGTGTCAAAGCCTTTGGGGTTGGAGGTTCGCAGGGGAACGGTTGTTGGAGGGGCGTTGTGGTGGTCGCCACCTCGGGTGGGTGGCTCACTCAGTCTGGCTCCGCGACTGAGCTAATACTGTCGTTAGTAGGGGGCTTAGTAGGTGATGTCCTGCGTATGTTAGCTCAGAACAGACACCACTGAACACCACCAAAGTGACTCAGCAGAAGTGCAGGGCCCCTCTGGCTGGTGGCCGCGCGGCGGCCTAATATTGATGGGCTCCCTGTGGACTCCTGACCCCAGGGATGAGACAACGAATCTGGGTATGGCTGTGGTGGGGAGATTGAAATGAGCGGTGTGGGAGCAACAGGACGGGGACGTCATGGAAGACGAGGCAGCAAAAAGAAAGTGTAAAAAAAAAGAAGAGAAAGGAAGAAAGAACAATGAGTAAACGTATGAACGAACGAATGAATGAATGAATGAACGCGTGACTGAGTGAGTGAGGGAATGAGTGAACAAATGAATGAATGAACGAACGAACGAACGAACGAACGAACGAACGAACGAACGAACGAACGAACGAACGAATGAATGAATGAATGAATGAATGAATGAATGAATGAATGAATGAATGAATGAATGAATGAATGAATGAATGAAACCCATAGAGTAATAGGGATTTTTGGACATAAGTTTAGGGAAGACTGGTACCGTACAGTCGAGCTTTAGACACTATGCGATTTGGGGAGTATTGATACTTAGTGGATCTGAGTGACCATACTTTCTGTTCACCAGCAAAGCACCCCAGTCTGACAATCCTACTAGTTCAGACGAACAGAAGAAACAGAACAGAAGAAGTGGGGAAACTGGTCAGAACAGAGAAAGATCAGAAGTGTAGCTTTCAGAATTGTCCATCAGCTATTTCTCAGATACTCCCGATCCACTCTCTCATCTTTTGTCTA
>CM060322.1:65652875-65655375 GCA_030674155.1 Stramonita haemastoma
ACAGTATTCATCTATTTATCTATTCTTTTATATCGAGGATAATGGAATAAGCACTCTTGTGCTTTTTTACATCCAGTCCCCGTGTGTATGCAGTTTTGTAAATCTTGTCATCTGTTCCCACCGGCATACAATGGCCTACTCTAACCAAAAGCGGAACAGGATTTAACATGTGTGCAAGATGTTCTGTGTGCGTTCGCACGCAGGTCTCGGTTTAAGGTCTCATCAGAAGGACTTTTGGGGAGAGTGGAGTCGGCACTGATGTTAACTCCAGGGGAAAAATCTCCTCCAATAGGAATCGAACCCGGGTCATCAAATTGCAAGTGCAATGCTCTGACCACTAGGCTATCCCATCCCCCAGTATGTGGTGTATATCCCTTCACTGCCCTTAGTCATTCACTATGGGGGGACGGGACAGCCTAGTGGTCAGAACATTGCGCTCGCAATTTGACGACCCGAGTTCGATTACCGTTCGAGGGGATTTTTCCCCTGGAGTTAACATCAGTGCTGACTCCACACTCCCCAACAGTCCTTCGGATGAGACTGTAAACCGAGGCCGCGTGTGCGAACGCACGCAGAACATCTTGCGTACACGTTAAATCCTGTTCCGCTTTTCGTAAGAGTAGGCCATCGTGTGCCGGTGGGAACAGATAATATTTGCACAACTGCAAACACACGGGAACTGGATGGGCAAAAAAGAATAAATAAATAAGATAAGATAAATAAGATATGTGCCTCCCAGGGATAGGGCAGCACGATGTGTGGTGTATATCCCTTCACTGCCTGCCCGGCACTGCCCACAGACCATTGCTGTTCATGAACTCCTCAGTCCCTGTCTGCAACACTGGATGAACTGAAGGCATTGGAAGGAGGAGTAGGAGAAAAACAGTGACAGATTAGAAACAGGGAATGAGAAGAGGATCATTTTTTTTTGTTTCCATTTAGAAGCAAATCCTCTGTTCATCTTTTACCGTGTTGCCGCCAAACCTAGTGTGTAGGCTTGTTGTACAGTAAACAAGGTTCTTTTATTCTTAGGTCTGCTGGAAGGACGGTGGCAGGATGGTTAAGCCGTTCGCCTGCCAATATGTAAATCGTGAGTTTCTGGGTTCGTACCCAGCCTCGCCCTTTCTTCCCAGTTTGACGAAAAAATCGAACTGAATGTCAAAGTCATTCGGATGAGACTCGAAACCGAAGCCCCGTGTGCGAATGCACGCAGAACATCTTGCGCACACGTTAAAACCCCGTTCCACCTTTCGGAAGAGTAGGCCATCGTGTGCCGGTAGGAGCGGATGACAAAATTATAACAAACCAGCATGCACACAGGTGTCGTGTTCAGACACCATCCCTGAGGAAAAATCGGGGAGTTGGAGTCCCAGAGCGGCTCTGGGCTGTAGGTATATGGCAACCTTTCTGGTGGCTTCCGCGACGGTACTGGAACCATTCGTATCGGTCAATGCCCTTCCAATGGATCATTCCAGTGCCGTGGAGAGGGGGGTCTGCTGCATGGGTAACAGCTTGCCCTCCATACATACTTGCCCAGGCTTTGCGCTCTAAAGACTAGAGCGCAGCTCCATAGTCTTCCGAGACTGATGAGTGCCTACTACTACTAGGTCTGCTGTGGGACGTGATAGCTCAGTGGCCAGAGTGCTGGCTGTCCATTATGTAAATAAGCACTGAAGAAAGAGGTGCATTTTGCATTGTATTGTCCAGTATTCGAGGATGCTAGAGCAAAATACCTCCGAGTAAAATCAGATAGCCTAATTTTTTAGACTGCGTTTACCATTATCCACTAATTATCCAGAGGCCAAGGACAGTAGAGTTCTGTATTTGTGTAGGGCTTTGAAAATACATACTTTGCCATCTGAAGTCACACCTCAGGTAACTGTAATTCTCATTACAAATCAGCTTTTTTTCCCTGTAGTTGCTGTTTTTTTTCCCTTTTAATCTTTTTCTTCTTAAGCACTAGATAGGTCGGCAACCCCCTTCATGTATGGGCCAATGGCCTTTCTGTGAATATATCAGTCGAGTTTGAGCTCTCTCTCTCTCTCTCTCTCTCCCTCTCGCTGTCGCTCTCCCTCTCTCTTCTTTTGATGCAAACTTGCATAATACCCCACACCAGAAGTAATACGCCCTGATTATTTCAGTCAGACGCACATAGCCCACATGAAGGCGGCCTGTGTCCTCTGTACAGGATCAGACCCCATATCCCAGGTGGCCCCGACAGCACATCTCTTCCCAATTTCTGTCAGCAGTCTTTCCAATGATCTCCGCCACGGCGCAGAGGTTAGCACCTCGGGTTACGTACTGGAAGGTTGCAAGTTCGAATCCCATATCAAGCGCTTCGATTTATTTTTGCAAGATATAGCGCAATATAAATTCTATGTATTATTATTATTATTATTATTATTATTATTATTATTATTATTATTATTATTATCATTGTCATTATTATTATTATTATTATTATTATTATTATTATTATTATTATTATTATTATTATTAT
>CM060322.1:65667875-65670375 GCA_030674155.1 Stramonita haemastoma
AAGAATATTATTCTCTGAATGGTCAGCTACTGTTAAAGAAGATGTTTTGTTTATGATAAGCTTTATGGCGCGTTTATGCACTCTCCCTATTAATTTAAGCAGATTGTTGCTGGCCATATCCCACAATGTAGATGCATAATCAATAGAAGTTTGAATGTAAGAATAAAAGAATATTTTTCTGGCGTGCAGAGTTAGGAAATTTTTTATCTTACCGAGTTGGTATACCTTTGAGGCAATGGTTTTTGACAGTTTTTGGATGTGGGCAGACGATAGTAGGTTGTTATCAATGGTTATCCCTAAAATTTTGTGATTTCAGACTTCTTCAACTTTTTCATTGCCAATATAGAGGGATGGTAGATCGATATTAAGGTTCCGTCGTTTCTGTCTTGTAGATATAAGCATAAATTTGGTTTTCTTTGGATGAAGAGCCATATGGTTTATATGAGTCCATTCCAGAAGCACATTAATATCTTCTTGCAGGTTGCGAAAGACTTGACACGAGTTAACATGGTTAGTGTCAATAGTGGTGTCATCTGCAAATAAGTCACAGGAAGCTTTTGTAAATAAAGGGAGATCATTAATGTAAACCGAAAATAATGCGGGACCTAGAATAGAACCTTGTGGTACACCAAATTCATTTGGTAGAAAAGTTGAAAATTTTTTGTTAACATAAACTTGTTGTCTGTTAGAAAGGAAGGAAGATAAAAGCTTTAAGGCATCAGAAGATAGTTTATAATATACAAGTTTCCTTATTAGCAGATTGTGGTCAATAACATCAAAGGCCTTTGCAAAATCTATAAATAGAACTCCTGTAAATTCTTTTTTATTTGCATTAACTAACCATCTGTCTGTAAGTTTAACAAGGGCAGTGTGGCATGAATGATTTGCTCTGAACCCAGACTGATTGGGGTGTATAAGGCTATTTTCATTTAAATGATTAAGTAGGCATTTATTGATGTGTTTTCCTAATGGTTTTGAAAGTATAGATAGAATTGAGATGGGTCTGTAATTAAAGGGATCGGTTTGATCTCCTGATTTATACAAAGGAATAACTTTACTGTGTTTGAACATATTTGGAAAGGTATTTTTGCTTATGCAAAGATTATAGATGTAAGTGAGAGTCTCTGCTATAACTGGTGCAGCTAATTTAAGAATTTTGCCGTTCAAACCATCTAAGCCACAACTTGCCGTCTGCTTCAAACTTTTCAAAGCGGTAAATACTTTGTGTACGCTAATACATGGAATTCTTAGTTCAGAATTAATGTTTTTGTTGCTGCAAAAGGCTTCTAAAACTTTCAAGTTATTAGTTTTTGATTTATCATTAGTTATTATTCTATCTGAAATAGTTGCAAAATGAAGGTTTAAGTCATCAGCAGAGATATCATGTAAAACGTTTGTTGTTTTATTACAGTTCTTATTGGTAAGTAGGTTGACAGCTTTCCATACTGACTTACTGTCTTTCTTTTTACTGATTAGGTCTTCAAAGTATTTCTTTTTTTCAGCACGTAGGAGGAAGGTTACAAAATTTCTTTGCTTTTTATATTCTTGATGGTTTCCTTTTTTCATAAGATAATCTCTTTGGTATATTTGTTTTTGTATTTCTTTTGTCAGCCATGGAGGTTTAGATTGGTAGCTGACTCTTTTGGTCTGAAGTGGTGCGTGTTTATCATAAATACTGTAAAATATGTTGTACCATATTTCTATGCACTGATTAGGGTCAGTGCACTGATATACATTGTTTAAAGGTGAGTTTAATAGATCCAGATGATGTCAGATGTTGTCAGATCCAGATGATGTCATCTGACTACGATGATGATCAGATAGAAGAATTCTATGAAGAACTTGAAAACGTCATCTCCAAAACGCCCAAAAAAGACATCCTTATTGTGGAAGGCGATTGGAATGCTAAGGTGGGACCTGATGCCTATGACACCTGGGCAGGAACCACAGGACGATTTGGACTGGGAGAAACAAATGACAGAGGGCAGCGGCTGCTGGAATTCGCAAAGAAGCACAAACTAACTCTGGCTAACACACTCCACCCTCACAAGCCATCTAGAACATCAACCTGGCACTCACCAAATGGTCTGATTCATAATCAAATTGATTACATTCTGTCACCCCAAAGATTCAAATCCAGCATAAACAAGGCAAACACAAGAACATTCCCAGGAGCTGACATTGGCAGTGACCACGACCTTGTACTTACCACCATCAGGCTGAAACTGAAAACAAAACAACAGCCAAAAAGCCCACGCATAAGATTCGACCTGGAAAAACTCAAAGACCCAACAGTGGTTGAGATCTTCCAAGCCAACATTGGAGGAAAGTTCGCCGCACTCACAGCCATCGACAATGATGTGAACACACTAGCCAACAACATCAATGAAGTGCTAACGACAGCAGCAGAAGAAACATTAGGCAGAAGCAGAACAAAGAAACAACCCTGGGTGACAAATGAGGTTCTTGACCTCTGCGACAAAAGAAGAGAACTTAAGAA
>CM060322.1:65680375-65682875 GCA_030674155.1 Stramonita haemastoma
TCATCTTCAATTGACTCTTTGCATAGTGGACACAACAAATCAGCTTCGTGTACACGTCGGTAGCGACAGACATGTACATTAATTTCAGATACACCGAATCGGAATCTGGTTAAAATGAATCGTAAATGTCTGTCCATACTAACTGAAAGATATTTCTTCAAAATATGAGTTGAACTATGAATTCTGTATATGTCAAATCTATTACTGGATTGAATATGACTTTCCCAACTTTGCCATCTGCAGTCTACCAGCCGTTGACGAAGAGTTTGTATAAATATTTTTTCATCACTTACCCCCTGAAATATCCATGCATACCCCAGTCCTAGTTCACATATACATATGCGGACATTAGTTACCCAGTTAGTTTTACCCATTGTATCTAAATTATATAGCATATCATAGGCCTTACGTGGAAGTCTATCATCACTCATTTTTAACAATTTAAACCAATAACGAACACATTTCACCACAGAATTAATATGAATGGGATACCTATTTGTTTCACCATACACTAAGTCATTTGGTGTTCTCATTTCAACACCCAAAAATTTCTTTAGACCAAATAAATGAACTGACTCACACTGTACAGCAGCACTATTGTCTAAACCCCATAACTCAGATCCATATTGGACAATGGGCTGTATCTGAGCATCAAATATTTTAAGAAAAAGTTGCAAAGAATTGTTATTTATCAATGACAGCTTTCTCATAATAAGAAACAATACATTTTTTTGCTCTACTACAGAGGTCTTTACTGGCAGCAACAAAACTCAAACGAGTAGAAAAAATAATACCCAGATATCTATAAGCATTCACAACAGTCATTTCAACGCCATCATACACCCATTTCTCTCTGGCAGCCAAAAACCCACCTTTTCTAAAAACAATAATATTACTTTTATTCATATTGACTTTCAACTGCAGTTCATTTGCTGCATTCTTCAAATTATTAAGTTGACATTGCAGACCAACAACAGTTTCTGATAACAGAACTATGTCATCAGCTAACAGTAAAATAAACAATTCATAGAAATCAACTGTAAATTTTGCACCATGTCTTCCCTTTTCAATCACTTGTATTGCTAATTCATTTATAAATAATGAAAACAAAATCGGACTGCAAACATCACCCTGTTTTACTCCCTTTGTGCAGTTTATGAAATCAGTTAGCTTGTTTCCAGACCTGACACGTGTTTTGACAACATCATACATACTTTTTATACATCTAAACAGCTTTCCTCTAATCCCTTGTTTTATCAAAATAGGCCACAACAAATTTCTATTGATTGAGTCAAACGCCTTCTCAAAGTCTATAAATGCTACATATAGTTTACGGTTATAAGAAAATTGTTTTTGAATGAAGGCCAGAAGAGTAAACATGTGATCGATTGTTGAATAGCCTCGCTTAAAACCAGCCTGATGTTCTCCAGTTAAATTAGTTTCTTCTACGTATTCTTGCAGTCTTCTGTTAATGACAATGCTATATATTTTACTACAAATGTCAGACAGAGAAATGCCCCTATAGTTATTTGTATCATTTACATTACCCTTTTTGTAGAGAGGAAGAATAATAGATTCACACCAGTTTTCAGGAGAAAAATGCCTTGGTCAAATAAAGTATTAAAAAACTTGACAAGAAAGTCTATAATTTGTTTGCAAGGAGCTTTGAAAAGTTCGCCAATAATGCCATCTGGACCTGGAGCTTTGCGATTCTTAATTTTTCTAAGTGCAAACACAACTTCTTCTTGAGATATTGGGCGATCCATAACACAATGTTCATTATCTAGAAAATCATAATCACTGCTATCACAAATACAATCTTGATCAAGTAAGGCTTTAAAATGCTTGAACCAATCATCCAACACAATGCTATTCAGTGGCTGTCTCTTTTTTAGTGATACTTTACTCATGTAGTGCCAAAATTCTTTTTGATTATTAATGTTAGATACAAGATTCGCTACCAAATTGTCATTAAATGCTTTTTTCTTTCTTATCAATGTGTTTTTGTACTCTCTTCTAGCTTTAACATATAAATCTCTATCATTGTTATTTAAATTTCTACGAAAATGTCGTAATAATCTACGTACATTCCTTCTCATTTGTTTACACTCTTCATCAAACCAACTCTGCTGTCCTCTATTACCATTGATCCTAACAGATTTTTTCATACATTCTGCGCTTTCTCTAATACATCCAATGAAAATTTCCAAAGCATCATTTATATTCGCATCAATCATTTCCATGGCATATCTTATTCTATCATTCATATCGGAATCATGTAATCTACGATAAAAATTTTCACTACATTCTTCATTCCAAACTAACTTTTCTATCACTTGAGCGTCATCACCTTGTTCTAGACATATGTCTTCTTGTGAACTTGAAAACAAAATACGAAATTCTACAGGAAAGTGGTCAGATTCCACACGATCAGTAACATGTAATTCACACAAATCATGAATAGCATCATACAAATCAACAGACAAAATGAAATAATCGT
>CM060322.1:65690375-65705947 GCA_030674155.1 Stramonita haemastoma
TCTCACAACCCCCCACTACACCCCCTCCTTTCACCCCACACCCTCTCCACCACTCTTCTCTCTCTCCTCTCTCTTCCCTTCTCCTCTCTCTCTTTCACCTCCTCTTCCCCACACCTCCTCAACAACACACATCTTCTCCCAAACACACCCTTCACCACCACACAACACACACCCTCTCCTCACCACACCACCTCTCTCCCCTCAACACACACACACTCTCTCTCTCAACACACACCACTCTCTCTTCTCACCCCTCCCTCACACACACACCCCTCTCTCTCTCTCACACACACTCTCTCTCAACACCACACTCTCCTCACCACTCTCTCTCTCTCATCCACACACACCAACCCTCCTCCACTCTCTCTCTTCACACACACACACACTCTCTCTCTCATCCCACCTAACAACCACACTCCCTCTCTCTCACTACCCCCACCACCCTCCCACCCCACCCATCTCTTCTTACCCACCCCCTCTACTCACCCACCTCTCTCTCTCACACAACCATCTCTCTCTTCACACACACACACCCACCACACTCTCTTCACACACACACCCTCACACACACCACACCTCTCTCTCCACACACACACCTCTCTCTCTACCACCCACCACTCTTCCTACACAACCCTCTCACCACCACACCACACTCACACACACACTCTCTCTCTCATACACACATACACCCTCTCTCTCTTAAACACACACACACACACCTCTCTCTCTCTCTCATACACACACACTCTCTCTCTCATACACATACACACACACACTCTCTCTCTCATACACACACACACACTCTCTCTCTCTTACACACACACTCTCTCTCATACACACACACTCTCTCTCTTACACACACACACACACACACACACACACACACACACACACACACTATCTCTCTCTCATATACACACACACACTCTCTCTCTCATACACAAAGTCACACACTCTCTCTCTCATACACACACACTTTCTCCCATACACACACACTCACTCTTTCATGCACCACACACACTCTCTCTCTCATACACACACACACACTCTCTCTCTCATACACACGGACACACTCTCTCTCTCATACACACACACTCTCTCTCTCATAGTCCTTCGGATGAGACTTTAAACCGAGGCCCCGTGTGCGAACGCACGCAGAACATCTTGCGCACACGTTAAATCCTGTTCCGCTTTTCTTAAGAGTAGGCCATCGTGTGCCGGTGGAACAGATGACAAGATTTACAAAACTGCATACACACGGGGACCGGATGAAAAAAAGCACATGATTCCTTATTCTGTTATCCTTGATATAAAGAATAAATAAATAAATAAAATACACACACACACTCTATCTCTCTCATACACACACACTCTCTCTCTCATGCACACACTCTCTCTCTCATACACACATACTCCCTCTCTCATACACACACATACTCTCTCTCTCTCACACACACACACACTCTCACATATACACACACTCTCTCTTTCTCATACACACACACACTCTCCCATCACACACACACTCTCTCTCTCTAATACACACATACACACACACACTCTCTCTCATACACACACCTCTACTCTCTCATACACACACACTCTCTCTCTCTCATACACAGACACACTATCTCTCACGCATGTACGCACACACTCTCTCATACACACACAAACACTAACTCTCTCTCTCTTATACATACACACACACTCTCTCTATCTCATACACACACACTCTCTCTCTCTGTCATACACACTCAAACACACTCTCTCTCTCATACACACACTCTTTCTCTCTTACACACACACACACTCTCTCTCTCTCATACACATACACACTCTCTCTCTCATACACACACTCCATTTCATACACACATGCTCTCTCTCTCTCACACACACTCTCTCGTACACACACACACACACACACTCTCTCTCTCTCTCTCTCTTTGTCATACACACACTCTCTTTCTCACATGCACACACATTCTCTCTCTCATACACACACACTCTATCTGATACACACACACTCTCTCTCATACACACACACACTGTCTCTCTCTCATACACACACATACTCTCTCTCATACACACACACAATAATGTATAATTTCTATTTTATAAGCCTGTTATCCAACAGATGTACAGTGCATATGCATCAGAAGTCTTTCTTCTCTAGATGTCTGTTATCAGAAGTTCGTTTATCAGACGTTTTATTTCCCCAATTGTGTCATATATACTTTTTTTTTTATTATTAAAACGCTTGTAAGTTAGATGGGGGTGTATTTTCAGTGAATTTAGTTCTACATTCAGAAGTTGACATTAGAATACCTGTATTTTAATCAAGCACATTCTGCATCTGGGAACATGTACATACCTTAGCTGGCCCTTTTTCAGATGTCTGTTGATACATTTCAGGCATATGAATTTGGAAGCCCGTTTTTAAAACCATAATGTATTTTAGGACCATTATACCTCTGCATTCAGATGCATCTTTCTCAATGTGTACCTGTATTTTAGGCATCTTTGTCCGGTATGTATTTTAATACATGTATTCATTTACACATCTGAATTTGGAAGTGTGCTTGGAATACAACTATAGATGCATCTGAAATGTCTGTAGAGGTGTTTTTTGTCTGTATCCCATATGCTTTATAAAAGTCTGTATTTCGGCATTTTACATCAGCAACACATTTCAAGTATCTGTACTTCAGCTGTCTGTACCTCAATGTAGAGGTCTATATCTTAAATGCATTTTAGGGTTTGTACATTTGATAATTATCTGTATCTGTACATCTTAAATGCATTTTAGGGTTTGTATTTTTGATAATTTAGATAATTATCTGTATCTCTACATCTTAGATGCATTTTAGGGTTTGTATTTTTGATAATTTAGATAGTTATCTGTATCTCTACATCTTAGATGCATTTTAGGGTTTGTATTTTATATAATTATCTGCATCTCGGGGGGGGGGGGGGGGGGATGGCTCAGTGGTCAGAGCTCTTGCTTTCCCCCAGTCAAGTTAAGCAGCATCGATGGTAGTTACCAATTGGATGGGTGACCATTTACGCACTTTGACTTCAGTACAGTCCCCCAGCTGTAAATGGATACCTGCCTTCTTTATGGTCAGGGAAGGTAAAGCAGTGAGGGAGAGGAGATTGGCATTGCCCTCAATGTACTGGCCCCTAGAGAAGCCGAGGTTTCTGATGCCTCACGCCCCAAGGTTATGGGACACCTTTACCTCAATGTTGTCGAGTGTAGGTGTATTCCCAATACATCTGGCATGCATTTCATATGTCCACATTTCCAATGCTTGAATTCATGTCTGTGTCTCTATATATTCCTGATTAATGTCCTTTTGAGCTCCAAGTTAGCCAAAGGCAAGACTTTTGCATATACTACCTTTCCCCTCAGTTTAGGAGTCAGGGCCTTAGTGATGGCGTTTATATATGCATCCATTTTATGAATTTTGTCATCTGTTCCTACTAGCACAAAATGGCCTACTCTTCCAGTCAGCAGAATGGGTTTTTAGTGTGCACCCAAGATGTTCAGAACCTCATTTTTTGATGGCCAAGTGAACATCTTTAATTGCACTATCACTTCCTTCTTGATGGACAAATTGCATGTCTACATTTAGATGCCGACTTTTAAATACATTTAGCTGGTGAAAGACTTGTATTATGTCAACTCTAGATATAGAGTCCCTTCAAGTGAGCACCTTAGTGGTAGTTCAAACAAGTCTGAAATATTTGTATTTCACTTTAATAGTCGATGTACAGCTCTGTATTTTAAGCCTAATCCTTAGGTAATGTAAAGGTAGGTAAAGGTGTTCCATGGCCAATGCAGTCATTCCGGAGCAAGACATCAAACTTCTCCAGGGGCCAGCATGTTGAGGGCAGCCATTTATAAGTGGGTGAACTGGGCGACTGTGCTGAAACCATGGCACACAAAGGGTCACCCATCTATATGTTAACGTTTATTGTTGCTGAACCTTATAAGGTGAAAGTGACTGCTCAGACCACAGAGCTATCCTTTTGTTCGAGTAGAGTTCCCCAGCTGTCAATGGGTATCCACCCCTCTTTAGGAGCAAGGGAGAGGAGATGGGTATCACCCTTATAATATGCTGGCCCTTGGAGAGCCTAAATCTCCACCTCACTAGCTATGACCACACAGTATGCAATACCTTTACTAACCTCACCCTAACCCATTACCTTTACTGTACTTTTTAAAATACCTTTGAACGAGTAAACTGAGGCCATGTGTGCAAACACAGGCACATTATTCTGGCCATATGAATTCAGAAAGGTAGGCCATTTTCTGCCCTACAGGAGCAGGTAAAATTATATGTATACAGGTGTCGTGTTCAGACACTATCCCTAAGTTGAATTGCACCTACCTAAATCAGGAAGGGGGGGGGGGGGGGGGGGTCAATTACAACAAACTCTTTGCCATTGGCAAACCTCTGAAACCTAGCAATGCATATTTAAAAAATAATAATAATAAAGTGAAATAATCATTTTTAGATGCCTCATTTTGTGTAGTAGTTACCCACATCTAGACGTCTGTAATCCAATTTAAAAGCCCAGGTAAATTATCCGAAATTTTAGGTGTTTTTTGTGGGGGGGTGGGGGGTTAACATCATTATCTTAAGTAGATTTCTTATGTCTGTATAGGTCTTAGGATTGTAAGCAAATAGTAGCCTATTTATTTCTGATGCCTGTACACGAATACTCAGTATTTGAATGTAGGCCTACATTTCTGGCATTGGTATATCTATTTGAAGTTAGTATTCAAAAGCTCATTATGCACTTTTTGTTTTCATTAAATTGTTTTAAAGGTCTTTATCAATAGTATTATACATATCTTAAATGTCCACTTTGAAATGCTTATATTTCAGAGTCCATATACAGATGCTTATTTCTGACTTTGTTTTGTATATTCTCTCTGCTTTCTTATGTCTTTGCTTTTTATTAATATTCAGTTATCCGTATTGAAGTGTCCGATTCTCTTTATGTAAAAGCTTCTTATCTATTGAAGGGACCTTGTTAACCCTAGTAGCGCCATTCCCAGAATATTCCAGGATGACATAGGCAGTCATAATTCAAAGCTCACTTGCGCTTTCAAATGTCACCCTATGAATGTTCAGGCCATTGCAGGGCCACAGATTTTTTTTTTTTTTGCACCAGTGCCCGATCGTCTGGAACAAAAGTGGCAGCCAAGCATTTGTGGCCGAATTTCCTCAAGTGTTTAGTGAGTTTTGGGACAAAAGGGATGGCGAGAAGTTTCCGAGAGGCTGGATTTGGTTGAATTAAACAATGACAGACGATAAGGCAAGGGTTGTGGAATATTTTTTTTTAAGTTGGAAAAAAATTTATTGTGATCCGACCAAATCGCACAATGCACTTATTGGCTACTTAGCGATTTCCACATTATTATTGTTCTTATTTTCACGCAACAAGGCTTTCAATTCGATATGCCACTACTTTGCACAAAATAAGTTTTTATCACCATGACAATCGAGATGGTGTCGACTGCTGGACTGTTCAGAGTATTTGACGACTGATAAAGCCACACACGCTCCTTTTTTTTCTCCAAAACTAATGTCAACAGCTAGCATTTACCGAATTATGTATTTCTGCACTACAACATTTGATATCATGTTAAAATCAATCTGAGGCTCTGATGACGCAAGTGATTCGTAGTGCACATTAAAAAAAAAATCCTGTACATTACCATGAACACTTCATGCCGTTTTAATTTACACTATGTAAGAGCTTGTTATCTAAGCTTTCCAGTGATATACAACTTTACACACTTAGTTTAGTTTTAGATACAAATATCAAGTTGTTTGACCCCCACGCTGTATTTACCGCTGCTGTTAATTCAGTGCTACCAGGATTATATGTCAACATTCAGATGCTTATTTTTCTGGGACCAAATTCAAATTTTTGAAAAAAATATTTACTTCAATTTCTTTGGTTACGTCTTTTCTTCTTATTAATATTTAGTCCTCTGAATTTGAAGTGTCTGATTTACTTGATGTAGAGACTTTTATTCAAGAGGTCTTGTTAAGGTGCGAGTATTTTTACTTCGGATTTTACATCTGTATTTATATCAGTAATTACATGTTGGGGATGACTACTGGTGTCTGTTATAAATTTTCTGAGTATAGATGCATTTGTGTTGCTCCACCACAAAATGGGTTGCTTAGCACCTGAACCATTTTTCTGCTTGGAGCCATGTAAGGCATTAGGGGTCAGGTTGTCGATTTTGATTCATAAAACTATTGCCTTTATTCTACCCTGTAATTCATTTATTTATTCTTTCTTTCTTTTATATCAAGGATAATAGAATAAGCACTCGTGTGCTTTTTTTTCATCCAGTCCGCATGTGTATGCAGTTGTGTAAATATTATCTGTTCCCACTGGCACACAATGGCCTACTCTTACAAAAAGCGCAACAGGATTTAACGTTTGTAATGAAATATCAAGGCATATATTCATATGTGTTTAAAAAATGCCCCTCATTCTGACCATTCTGACCACGAATTAAAATGCTCAATTGGTCAGTTTCTTACTTTGTCACATCCTGTACTGTATCATTTCAATTTGTAATAACTTTTCATACAATCGTCCAATTTTCAATCTGTCTTTCTGTTTTGGATAGCCTCTTTATTGCAGATTAATAACATGTCAGTAACTAAAAATTGACCTCAGCGCAATGCGACTCGTTATATGTTGGAGCATCACATTTTTACATTATAAATGATCCAAGGATTTTGGATATTTGTACGCCCTATTATATGTTTATACTGTTCTTTTTTTTCTCATCTATATGTGTGATTCTTGGATATCTGCATTCTACAAGCCTGTATTCAGATGTTTGTAATCAGATGTCTTTACTTTTGAAGCTTATACTCCAATGATTTTTCATTCTTTCTTTTATTTCATGGATAATGGAATGAGCACTGGTGTGCTTTTTACATCGGTCCAAATTTCCTGCAGAGAAATCTGCCCTGACTAAAGGTGTTGGGCAATAGATCTCAATCATGATTTATCTTTAAAAAAAAACCAAAAAAAATAACCCACAAAACATACACTGCCACACCGCTCTAGGGCAGGGCAAGGTAGCACAGAGGTGAAGTAAGAAGTTCAGACTGTTGTGATCTGACTGCAGTTACAGCTACCACTGAGAGCATTAGCAGACAGACGACTGTGTGATCTGACTGCAGGTTACAGCACCACAGACAGCAAGCAGACAGACGCGACTGTGTGATCTGACTGCAGGTACAGCCACCACAGACAGCAAGCAGACAGACGCCTGTTCCTGGGATTTTCCCTCTGGAGTCAACTTCAGTGTTACTCTACTCCCCTAAAATCTTTCTAATGAGACTATACACTAAAGTCTGCAGATCATTTTGTGCCCACATTAAAACCCGTTCCGTCTTTTAGAAGAGTAGGTCACTATGTGCTGGTATGAAGCGTTGACAAATGTATAAAACGCGCACACTGGTGTATTTTGACATCACCTTTGAAGTTGGAATGTGGCTAACTTACTGGTGGCAAACGCTCAGACACAAAATCTCACCAATGGAGCTCTTAAGGATAGAAAAAACCCAGCCTAAAAACCACTTTTCCAATTCTCCACCTTTGACATACAGACATCTGGATACAGGCAGCTGAAGAATAGCAGTAGAATACAGATGGCTGTGGGGGATTGGTGTAACCCTCACTTTTCATTCTGATGTGGAAAACCTACAACTTCCTGATTCTCTGTCACACACACACCACACCACACACACACACACAACACACACACACTCACCACACAACACACACACACAACACACACACACAACACACTCACCAAACACATATATACACACACACACACAAACACACGCACTCACTCAGGAACACAAAAACCCATGTCAAACGTGTTTGCATGAACCCCCTGTACAGAAACTTATACACAAAGTTGTTCAACGTTTATATAATGAGCACATCAAGTGAAAGGTGAGGGGGGTGTGGTTGTGGTTTTGAAGCAGATTTCTTTTATTTCAGCAGTGGGGGTGGGGGAAAGATGGCATAAAAGACATTACAATACAGTGCACTGCACTACTATAAAACACTACAGTACACTGCACTACTAACAACACTACAGTACACTGCACTACTATACAACACTACAGTACACTGCACTACTATACAACACTATAGTGCACATCTACATAACATAACACAACAGTGCACTGCACTACATCAGTCCATAACAGGCGTTATGAGGGCACAATGTGAACATCAGTTCTTGTGGCCGGTGGCTGCCAATGCCTGGGTCTCTTCCATCATGGACGTCGCCTGCACACAGAATCATAGGTGACACATGTCAGTCACTGAACGATCACAGCACTGAACTATCCAGCACTGAACTCATCCCAGCACTGAAACTATCCCAGCACTGAACTAAACTATCCCACACTGAACTAAACTATCCCCACTGAACTAACTATCCACCACTGAACTACCAACCATGAGTAAACCATTTGGAACAAGTAGAAGAGATGACAAGATTTTAACCCAGTTGTGCGGTTCCCGGAATACACCGGGAACGCGGGGTCCAGTGTGTCTGGTGGTTCCCAGAATATTCCAGGATGACGGTGGTGATCGTAATGAGCGCTTATCAGTGGGCAACCCAAAGCGAGGCTCCGCTAGGCGTCACTTTAGTTGTTGGAGTGAGACATGCGTTGTCTGCTACATTGAAAAATAGAGTGGAAGGGCCTGGTGCGAGTGAGAAAATCGTTCGTAATTATCTACAACCAAAATGCCGAGATACTGCGCCATTTTCGGGTGCAATAATGAATGTGGGTTTCGTTTACCCACTAAAATTTCAGCCAAAACCTCGACAAATACGTTTTCTACTCCGTCTCTTCTATGTTGTGTTGTGTGTGTGTGTGTTGGGGGGTCGTAAAATTGTTGTCTTCATTTCAACTTGTATTCACACTGGTGGACAGTGTGTGTGTGAGTGTGTGTGTGTGTGTGTGTGTGTGTGTGTGTGTGTGTGTGTGTGTGTGTTTTCTGAGCTTAGGAAGAATGTCCTACCTAATGAATATTTGTATCCAAGATCCGTGTTCACATTTTATACTTTATTCTCTTCAGATAAAAATATGTTATTAAAACTTAGCAAATTCATAGTTAAGAGTAAAGTTGCATGACATTAATGAAAAGGTTGACTATATTTTTATTTCTGTGAAATTCTGTGTATGAACGTATTCTATTAATGCAAATTATATATGTTACAGTTGATTTTGTTTGAAATCCTCCATGCCCCAAGGAGTCAAAGGCAAATTAAATCTTGAATCTTGTGTGTGTGTGCGTGCATGCCCGCGCGTGTGTATGCGTGCATGCATATGTGTGCATATGTGTGTGTGTGGTGTGTGTGTGTGTGTGTGTGTGTGTGTGTGTGTGTGTGTGTGTGTGTGTGTGTGTGTGTGTCTGTGTGTGTGTCTGGGTGTGTGTGTTGTCCGTCTTCATTTCAACGTATAATTATTATATATTCACCACAATTTTGTGTTAGTCTCTGTGTGTGTGTGTGTGTGTGTGCGCGAGTGCACGCGCATGTGTGTGCACACGCGCGTGTCTGTATGTGTATGCTCGCACACGCACGCACGCATGTATGTGTGTGTGTGCGCATGTGTGTGTGTGTGCATGTGTGTGTGTGTGTGTGTGTGCGTGCGTGCGTGCGTGTGTGCGTGTGTGTATGCGCATGTGTGTGAAAGTCAAAGTGTATGTGTGTGTGTTTATTTATTTATTCTTTTATATCGAGGATGATGGAATAAACAATCATATGCTTTTTTAACATCTAGTCGCCGTGTGTATGCAGTTTTTTTTAAATGCCATTTGTTCCCACCATCACACGATGGCCTACTCTTATGAAAAGCGGAACAGGATTTAATGTGTATGCAAGATGTTCTGCGTGCGTTCGCACACTGGGCCTCAGTTTCTAGTCTCATCTGAAAGACTTTTGGGGTAAATAGAGTCAGCACTGATATTAACTCCAGAGGAAAAATCCCCTCGACCGGGAATCAAACCCCGGTCGTCAAATTGCAAGGCAATGTTCTGACCACAAGGCTATCCCGTCCCTGTGTGTGTGTGTGTGTGTGTGTGTGTGTGTGTGTGTGTGTGTGTGTGTGTATGTGTGTGTATGTGTGTGTATGTGTGTGTGTGTATGTGTGTGTGTGTGTGTGTGTGTGTGTGTGTGGAAGGAGGGGGTATCTGTCTGTGTGTACAAGTGGTCATGTCCTCTGTCATAGGTTGTCCCCACCAGGCCTATATCAATATTTATTTTATTATTTATCTGTGAGTGTGTTTATTTATGTATTCTTTTACATATGTGTTGACTTCTACATGCCATTGTAGATGCAAACAACGCAATTTTGAAGACAATAATCAAACGCAGAGTCAGAGTTCCTTCTATCACGGTGCACAAAATCTTTGTAAATGGCGGCGTAAACAATTCCGTTATCACCCCAGCACTGGCGTGCCACTTATCTCAGTTACTCCCCCTACCTCGCAATAAGCGCTCATTGAAGGCTCACTTTCGCTTTCAAAAGTCACCCAATGAATGTGAAGGCCATTGTAGGGCCGCAGAAATGGTTGAAGGTTGTTCTGCAGTCACAAGCAACAAGGATTCTGACTGGTTCAGAGGGTTTTTTGTTGTTGTTTTTTACCAGCCGCGATCGCCTGGAAGCAAAATGGTGGCCAAGTGTTTGCGCCTGTATTATTATTATTATTATTATTTTATTTTATTCTATATTTTATACCACTTTATGTCACAGCAGATTTCTCTGCATGAAATTCGGGCTACTCTCCCCGGGGAGAGCGCGTCGCCACAAGTGCAGCGCCTACCCATTATTTTTTTCCCCTCAGGGATGGTGTCTAAACACGATACCTGTGTGCATGCTGGCTTGTTTTTTTATATAATTTTGTCATCCGCTCCTACCGGAACACGATGGCCTGTTCTTCCAAAAGGCGGAACGGGATTTTAACGTGTGCGCAAGTTGTTCTGTGTGCGTTTGCACACGGGACCTTGGTTTATAGTCTCATCCGAATGACTCATTATTTGTGAGGTTTTTTTACAATACTGACGGTGATGAGTTTTAGAGGCTGGATTTGGTTGAATTAAACTATGACAGAGATGATGAGGTAAGGGTTGTGGAATATTTTTATAAAAAAAACTTCAGAAAAATTTATCGCAATCGGACAGAATCGAGCGGTGCTAAGTTTTGCCTGATGTACTTCTTGGCTACCCCGCGATTTCAACGTCATACGTTTTACTTTATTCTAATGCAACATGGCTTCGAAATAACTGTTGTTAAGTCATTTCGATATGCTGCCCAGTACTTTGCATCACACAATATCAAGCGACTGTCATATTTTTGTCATAGAACGCCACATTTTGATATGCTGCCCAGTACTTTGCATCACACGAAATCAAGCGACTGTCGCATTTTTGTCATAGAACGCTTCCACTTCACACGGAATGAGTGTTCACCGCCAAGACGATCGCAATGGCGTCGATCATTTCGCTGGACTTTTCCGAGTATTTGATGACAGATAAAGCCATGCAAGCTCTTTATTTTTTCAAAACTTATGTCAAGAGACAGTATTTACCAAATCATGACATTTTTGCACCGCACCAACATTACATATCATGTTAAAATCAATTTGGGGCTCTGATGTAGCGACAGTGATTGGTTGTGCATGCGCAGTTTTTAAACTTTATTTATTTTTTACATTAGCATGAACACTACATGCTGCTATAAAATTTCACTCATTTAAAAGCTTGTTATCTAAGCTTTCCAGTGATTTACAACTTTACACACTTAATTTAGTTTTACATATCAATATCAAGGGTTGTCTGACCCCACACACTCAGTCCCATGTCCCAAAGGACGTAGGGGGGACATGAGAGAAGACGCAACAGAGATCTTTTTCCATGCTTCACGATCCTGTGTGGCTAGTAGGAGGTGTTGCAGGGGTTGGGCGGTCCAGTCTTTGATGTTGTCAACCCATGATTTCTTTTGGCGGCCTCTTCTTCTCTTGCCCTCGACTGTTCCTTGCAGGATGGTTTTTGCTAGGGTGTTGTGTCTTGTGGTGTGACCAAACCACATCAGCTTTCTCCTCTTTATGGTGGAGAGCAAAGGCTCTTGGGGGCCCACACGCTTTTTGATTTCTTCTTTCACATAGTTATTGGTCTTGTGTTCTTTGTATGATATTTTGAGGAGTCTTCTGTGGCACTTGTTCTCGAATGCTTGGATTCTCCTCTCTAACTCTGCTGTCAGAGTCCATGATTCACAGCCATATAGGAGGATAGATATCACGAGGGATTTGTAAAGGTGGTATTTGGTGCAGAAGCTGATTTTGTTGCTTCTGATGATCTTCTCGAGTCTGACTAGAGCAGATGTTGCTGTTGCAATGCGAGCTTTCACTTCATTGTTTGATGTGCCATCTTTTGTTAGGATGGAGCCTAAGTATTTGAATTGGCTCACCTCTTCTAGTGTTTCTCCATTCATCTTTATTTCCGTGATGTCATTACTCGCGCTGTTGACCATGATCTTTGATTTCTCTGTACTGACCTCCATGCCGTATGCGCTCGCTCGATCTGTTAAATTGTCTGTGAGGATTTGCAGTTCTTGTTTGCTGCTGCCCATGAGGTCAATGTCATCTGCAAATCTGAGGTTGCAAAGGGGTCTTCCACCAATGGAGATGGAAGTGTGGTGGTTTTGCAGTGTCTCTGTCATGATGTTTTCGAGGAAGAGGTTGACCCCACCCTACATCAAAACCTGACCCCACCCTACATCAAAACAACAATGGCTGCTGTTACTTCAGCCAGCAGCAGTAGTACAGCTGTGCCGTTATATCAGCACAACCAGGGTTTAAAAAAAAAAAAAGTACAAAGTATTCCTTTTCAAAAACCAACATGAAAATGACTATTCTCTAAAAATTCTGAATGATGTGTGAGGAGAATCACAGTGAGTTTTGTTACCTTGGTGAGAAATGTCCACACTCCTCGCTTCCCATCCAGTGGTGCAGCAACTCTGGAATATCCATCAGAATTCCCCTTAGGGGTGTGTTCACCCCACTCTGCACACACAGATACAGATATCAGAAACATCCATACATCAAACAGAAACAAGCCTACATCAGAAACACCACACATACACAAAAACACACATCCCAAATATACTTGCATTACAAACAGGCACTCATAACGCACATCAAAAACTACAAGAGGACAGAAACACCTTCACTTCACCTATCTCTTCCTTGTAGACCATGGGGCCACCACTGAAGATTGCAAACATATACACAGTCAATACAAAAACAAGTGTACATCAGAAACACACATTCCTTAAAAACACCAAAGCAACTATACATCAGGAACCAGCATTTTTCAATCACACACAACAAGTGTACACAAAAATGTTCACACACAAACGAATCGTAACCTACATTCCAACCTCAATTCCTTGTGTCTAGTCTCTTACGCCTATTTTTCCATCTTCAACCCTCTTGCAGTGCACACAAAGTCTGTCAACAAACACACACATGATCAGCTCTTTGTTTATATGTTCCAAACACAATCTCATTCATTCACAACAACCTGGCACAAATCATATCATGTGTACAATAAGCCAAAGTCTATATGAATATTCTTACATATGTGCAAAAATGAGTTTTGAGTTCAACATCATGTCAAAAAGATGAAAAATAAAAAGGATAACTGAGTGAAAGTGTAGCTTGTTAAAATATTAGAAACAACAAAGAAAAAACAATCACCCAGGGATCAGCGTATGAGGGCAATACAACCAGGCAACATTACGGCAAAACAGCTCTGACAATGTCTGCTTCATCAAAGAAGAGCGCAACAAACATCACACACAGGCAATGGAATGAACACACACATGTACACACACACATGCCCGCACGCACACACACTATAACATGCATGAGCAAACACAGTTCTCATAGGCAGAGTGATAAAAATGGGGTAGAGTATGGGTAGATTATGAGGGGGAAGACCTTAGGTAGGAAATAAATGTGGTTTGAGGAAGGATCTGTATACTTGCACATGACTCTTGTGTACACAAACAACACTTATGATAATACAAAACTCGCCATAAAAACAAACACTAGCAAACGCACAGGCAAATTCTTAACTTAATCATAAAAAGTACAAACTATTTCTTTTAAAAACCATAATTAAAAAATTACTCTTCTCTGACAATTCTCTATGATGTGTGAGGAAAATCGCAATGACTTTTGTACCTTGAAAAAAATAACCACAACTGATGCCTCCCGTCCACTGGTGTAGAAACTCTGAAACATCCATCCTGCTTCCCTTCAGAGACATCTTCACCCCCCTCTGCACACACAGAAACAGGCATCAGAAACACACTTCTATCAAACACACACACACCAGTACACATCAGAAAAACACAAACATCAAACACACAGAAGCAAGTCTATCCAATATCACTGAGAGTGAACTGATGTTAAATTGAAGAAGCAAGTGTATATCAAAACTTGGATTTCAGCAATCATACATGAATGAGAAGACATCAGAAACACCTTTATTTTACCTATATCCTCCTTGTACACCATGTGAGCACCATTGAAGATCAGAAACATACACAAATCAAATACAGAAATAAGTGTACATCAGAAAAATGCTGGTTCCTGATATATAGTTGCTTTGGTGTTTTTAAGGAATATGTGTTTCTGATGTACATTTGTTTTTGTATTGACTGTGTATATGTTTGTGATCAAGCCAAGTATACATCAGGATCCCATGTTCTTCAAATACACGGAAAAGTATACATGAAACAAAACCACACACAAAGGAACAGTAACTTACAAGCCAACTTCAATTCCTGGAGTCCAGCCTCCTATGCCTATTTCTCTGTCTTCAACCCTCCTGCAGTGCAAAGTCTGTCAACAAACACACACATGATCAGCTCTTGCTTTTTATGCTCCAAACACAATTTCATTCATTCACAAAAACCTGGCCCAAATCATAAAAGGAGTACAGTACAACATTCCATGTTTACGACAATTCTCTAACATATGTGCAAAAATGAGTTGCAGCTGAACACAGTGTCAAACAGATGAAAAAAAGATAACTGTGTGAAAATGTTTACAGAATGTGAAAATATAAGGAGAATGAAACAATAAACAAGGGGTGGGCAGATCATCGCAATACAAGGCAACACTAACCCAACTGAGGAAATAAATCACACAAAATATTTTATGTATGCTACTAAAGTCAAATTCAACTACTTTGTTATCTCAAAAACACAGAAATTCAGGCAGGTTACAAACCATACATAAAAACAGTAAACATCTAAACATA
The DNA here is from genome assembly GCA_030674155.1 of Stramonita haemastoma. Classification (NCBI taxonomy): domain Eukaryota; kingdom Metazoa; phylum Mollusca; class Gastropoda; order Neogastropoda; family Muricidae; genus Stramonita; species Stramonita haemastoma. The sequence goes on from CM060322.1 coordinate 65,705,782, forward strand.
ATATCCCAGATATTCCAGATACACAGCACAGGTTCCGAACATCAGCACGCAACCATCACAATAAAAATAGCATTCACAAATCAGCAATATCTCAGCCAGTTATAAACTCACCCAAGGAAATTCACAAACACTTCTGAGCGCACTAGTATGCCCACGCATGCACACA
>CM060322.1:65706047-65718547 GCA_030674155.1 Stramonita haemastoma
CCACTGCTGAACTTGAAATCCGCGATAATATCCCCAATTCTAAGAGTACAATTCAAAAAATTCATTAGTAGTTTCTGATAAACAAAAATTTGCTAAAAGTGACGCAGTGGTCTACCTTAATCCAATATCCTCAATATAAAAGAACAAATGACTTGACTTACTTGACTTAAGCCTATGAATTCCCTGGGGAACAATGGCTGCAACAACTCCCCTCCAACACTCTCTGTTCTAGGAGATCCTCTTCAGCTCAGCCCACGTGGCTGCCTTCGTCTCTGCTGCCATGCTGAAAAGTATAAATAAATTTTTAAAATAAATCAACACACACATACATACACACACACACACACACACACACACACACACACACACACACACACACACACAAACACACAGGGAGGACAGGATAGCATAGTGGTTAAAACATTGCATTCGCAATCTGACCACCTCGGTTCCTATCCCATTCAAAGAGATATTTTCCCCTGGAGTTAACATCAGTACCAACTCCACTCCCCACAAAAGTCCTTCAGATGAGACTATAAACTGAGGCCCAGTGAGCGAATGCATGCAGAACATCTTGTGCACATGTTAAAACCTGTTCTGCTTTTTGAAAGAGTAGGCCACTTGTGCCAGAGGGGCTGGATGACAAAAGTTACAAAACCGCATACACATGGAGACTGGATGTAAAAAAGCACATAAGTTATTATTTTATTATCTTTGATATAAAAGAATAAGAAAAAAAAAACCCAAAACATCCACACAGTCACTCACAATTATTCACAGGGATTTTTGGAGTGAACATCAGTGCAGACTCTACTCTCCCCTAAAGTCCTTCAGATGAGACCATAAACTTGAGGCCAATGTGTGAACGCACGCATAACATATTGCGCACGCATTAAATCCTCTTCCACTTTTCGAAAGAGTAGGCCACTGTGTGCCGGGGGGAACAAATGACAAAATTTACAAAATTGCATACAAACATGGACTGGTTGTAAAAAAAGCACACGAGTGCTTAGTCCATTATCCTCGAAAAAAAAAATGGACTTACTTGACTTATGCCTATGAATTCCCTGGGGAACAATGGGCTGCAACAACACCCCTCCAACAGACTCCGTTATGGGAGATCCTCTTCAGCTCGGCCCACGTCATTCCGGCTGCCTTCGTCTCTGCTGCTAAGCTAAAAAGAATAGATTAACAAATAAAATTAAATAAACACACACACATAGACACACATGCGCACACCCACACATACACACATGCGCACACCCACACATACCCACACCCACACATCCAATACACACGCATGCACACTCACTCACATACACACACACTCTCACACGTACAAATTCACGCGTGAGCACAGTCACACACTCACTCACTCACACACACACCTAAGTTCAATTCCTGTTCGAGGGATATTTCCCCTGGAGTTAACATCAGTGCTGACTCCACTCAAACTCCCCTCCAAAAGTCCTTCGGATGAGACTATAAACCGAGGCACCGTGTGTGAATGCATGCAGAACATCTTGTTACACGTTAAATCCTGTTCCGCTTTTCATAAGAGTAGGCCATTGAGTGCCAATGGGAACAGATGACAAGATTTACAAAACTGCATATACATGGGGACTGGATGTAAAAAAAGCACGAGTGCTTATTCCATTATCCTCAATATAAAATAAATAAAAATAAAATAAAATAACACACACACTATACCACACCACAAACACACCACACTATAACAAACCACACAACATGAGACTATAAACTGAGGCTCTGTGTGCAAACGCACGCAAAACATCTTGGGCACGTTAAATCCTGTTCCGCTTTTCGTAAGAGTAGGCCATTGTGTCCCAGTGGGAACAGATGACAAGATTTTCAATAACTGCATACATGCGGGGACTGGATGTAAAAAAGCACATGAGTGCTTATTCCATTATCCCTGATATAAAAGAATTAAAAAAATAATAAAATAAACAACAACCTCCTTCAGCAGGAGCACACCAGCCGTGTGGTCACAGTCTCCTTCTCCTTCTCTGACTGACAATCCCTCAGGCCTGGGGTTGTCTCCCCTGACCTACATCTCCATTCCTGGCATTCCTCCTGCAGTGAGGAATCCTGCTGACTCCCCTCTCCTCCATGTCTTTACCTGACTCCGCTCTCCTGAAAGTCTTTCACATGGACCAACGTGCTGACTCCGCTCTCCTGAAAGTCTTTCACATGAACCAAGGTGCTGACTCCCCTCTCCTCAAAAACTTAGCACCGTTCAATTCGGTTGGATCGTGATAATTTTTCCTAACTTTAAAAAAAAAAAGTTCCATGGCTCTTATCTTACTGTCTGTCATTGTTTATTTGACCAAATCGAGCCTCTAAAACTCATCATCATCATAATGATCATAAAAAAACCTGGCAAAACACTTCCAAGTAATTCTGGCGCGAACGCGAGCCTTCAATTACGACCACCTACGTCATACCGGAATATTTCAGAATATATTCAGAATATTGCAATGTGGCAGTGAAAGGTCATTCCGGAATATTCCAGGAGCCGTGCTCATGGAAGACATGGTCAGAAAGGGCTAGCAGTGTGATGACACTCTATAGCCAGCATGCACCTGGCAACCTGGAGAGGGATGGGCTCCGCCAGGCCCTACTTGCCCACCACACACCACTGCCTGAAGACGTCAGGCAGCGCCCCAACTACTGCCCCAGGATTTGAGGTGACAACAACTCCTGGGTCAGTCTTTGAGCTGTGGTGGGCAAGTTGAACCTGGTAGAGCCCATCCCTCTCCCGGTGGCAGGGTGCATGCTAGGTATGCAGTGTCATCCACACCACAGGCCGTATCTGGCCAAGTCTTGCATAAAAGTGTATGGGTTTTTAACCCTGGTGGCAATGAATTAACGGCAGCAGTACTCGGTACTGTAGGTGGAATGAACAGCAACCATTGTTGTTTTGAAGCCGGGTGAGGTCAAACAACCCTTGATGTTGATATGTAAAACCGAACTAAGTGTGTAAAGTTGTAAATCACTGGATTTTTAGAAAATTGTGGGTGATCTACCGATCACTGTCGCGACGTCAGAGCCCCAGATTGATATACACGATATGATATACACGATATGCAATGTTGTTGCGGTGCAAAAATGTCATGATGAGAGTAAATAGTATCTCTTGACATTAGTTTTGAAAAAAAAATATGGAGCTTGAGTTGCTATATCGGTCGTCAAATACTCAGAAAAGTCCAGCAAAACGATCAATGCTATCGCAATCATCATGGCATTGTAAACTCATTTCGAGCAAAGTGGTCGCACTCTATGACAAAACTATGACAATCGCTTGATTTCATGTGATGCAAAGTACTCCTCAGCATATCAAAATGACTTAACAACAGTTATTTCAAAGACAGACGGACAAAGGACAGACGGACGGATGAAAGACAGACGGACGAAGGACGGACAGATGTAGGATAGATGGACAAAGTACAGATGGACGATGGACAGACGGATGAAGGATGAAGGACAGACAGACGGACGAAGGAGGGACGGACAAAGGACGGACAGAGGGACAGACATCCAGCCTTCTCGCTTGGATTGACCCTTCCATGTCGTCTTCAGCTGTTGTGGGTTTATCAGCCCTGTAACACCAAATAAAACAATGCATGAATAATTTGCTATGTAACACCAAATAAAACAATGCATGAATAATGTTGCTATGTAACACACCAAATAAAACAAAGAATGAATAATGTTTCATGTAACACACCAAATAAAACAAATGCATGAATAATACAAGTTTTAGGGGCTGGATTTGGTTGCATTAAACAATGACAGAGACAATGAGGTAAGGGTTGTGGAACAATTTGGAAAAACTTCCGAAAAATTTATTGTGATCTGACTGAAGCGAGCAGTGATAAGTTTTGCCTGATGCACTTCTTGGCTAAGCCGCCACTGTAGTCTAGTGGTTAGGGCGTTGGACTCGTAATCTAAAGGTTGCGGGTTTGATCCCAGCTTTCGGCTATGGCGTTGTGCCCTTGGAAAAGGCACTTTACGGCTATTTTCTCACCCCACCCAGGTGTAAAAGGGGTACCAACCTTGTGTTGGGGGTTAATCCTGCGATAGACTGGTGTCCTATCCAAGGGGGAGTCTATGACTCTCAGTCGCTTAACGCCACAGAAACCGGGATAAGCACCGGCCTGATGAGCCTTAGGCTCGGGACAGACTTTAACTTTAACTTCTTGGCTACTTGGCAATTTCGACGTCATAGACTGTTTTACTTTATTTTGATGCAACAATGCTTCAAAAAGTTCTTTTGATATGCTGCTCAGTACTTTGCATCGCACAAAATCAAACGATCGTCGTATTTTCGTCGTAGAACACAACCATTTTGCATGAAATGAGTGTTCCCTGCCATGACAATCACAACGGTGTCAACTGTTTTGCTGGACTCTGATGACCGAGAAAGCTACACAAGCTCCTTATTTTTTCAAAACTAAAGTCAAGAGAGAGCATTTACTGAATCATGACATTTTTGCACCACAACAAAATTGCATATCATGTTAAAACCACTCTGGGGCTCTGACGTCACAACAGTGATTGGTAGTACACATGCAATTTTTAAAATTTAAAAAAAAAGAATTATTTATCTTTTTATATTATCATAAACACTACATGCTGCTATAAAATTTCACTTTTTTAAAAGTTTGTTATCTAAGCTTTCCAGTGATTTACAACTTTACACACTTAGTTCAGTTTTACATATCAAGAGTTGTTTGACCTCACCCTGCTTCAAAACAACACTGGCCACTGTTAATTCCACCAGCAGCACTGAGTACCACTGCCGTTAATTCAGCGCTACCAGGGTTAAGAACAGACCAAGACAGGAAATCTGGACAAACCTGCAGTTCATGGGTCTAGCCTCTCTGCTGTCTCTTTCTGTTGCCCTGCACAGCAGTCACAGTCAGGGCAGGTCTGTGTGTGTGTGTGTGTGATCTTCAGGCTGCTTTCCCCTCCGTGCATCTCGCCACAGTCCAGCGCCATCTGTAACCACAGTTTCCTGAGTTAGATCTGTTCCTCTACCAGGCAAGCTTCCTTTCTGCTGATTTTTTTTTTTCCTGACACTCTCTTGTTACCCGGCCCAAGGGAAAAATTGACATACATAGATCAAAGGCATAGCCTTTACTGAATAATGTCTCAAATGCTCTCATCTAAAGATTTCATCTTCTAGACTTTTGTGTAGTGTTTGATAAATCATTTTCATCATGATGATGATACTCTAACTGGCTACCTGCACTTGTTTTCCCCACTACAATGTTGCTATTACATAATCATCAACAGGCTCTACTTTACACTTGTTTTCACCACTACAATGTTGCTATTACATAATCATCAACAGGCTGCTACTTTACACTTGTTTTCACCACTACAATGTTGCTATTACATAATCATCAACAGGCTGCTACTTTACACTTGTTTTCACCACTACAATGTTGCTATTACATAATCATCAACAGGCTGCTACTTTACACTTGTTTTCACCACTACAATGTTGCTATTACATAATCATCAACAGGCTGCTACTTTACACTTGTTTTCACCACTACAATGTTGCTATTACATAATTATCAACAGGCTGCTACTTTACACTTGTTAGCAATCTTTCAATGGCTAGAGTCTAAAACCACAAAAACAAAATCAACTATGCAGCATAGTTAATCTAACAACCACACACAAAAACTAGACAGAAAACAAAGTGCGCACACACACACACATACACACACACACACACACACACACGCATGCGCACACACACTCGTACACGCACACACACCACACACTCATACACACACCAGAGATACAGATGAACAGAAAGACAGAGACAGAGAGACAGCCACAAAGAAATCAACCGAGTTGAAGGGACTCCTCCTCAAGGCCACTGGTGGTTGACTGATGCCATCCATCCATCCATCCATCCATCCATCCATCCATCACAGTGGTCTGTACTCAAGAGGCCAGGTAGGAACCACTGTTGCTCTGACACTTGTGGGGACTGTGCAGTCTGAGGCTGTGGACACAACAACAACAACGATGATGATGATGATGATGATGATGATGATGATGATGATGAAGAAGGTGGTGATGGTGGTTTTTTGAAACAACAAACTCTACCCCCAAAAAGTACAGAAAACAACACATGCATGCGTGCACATGCACAAACACACACATGGGGGACAGGACAGCCTGGCGGTTAGAGTGATAAGCATTGCGCACTTGTGATCTGCAGACCCAGGTTCGAATCTTCTTTGAGAGGATTTTTCCTCTGGAGTTACCATCAGTGCCAACTCCACACCCCCTAAAGTCCTTCGGATGAGACTATAATCTGAAGTCCTGTGCGCGAATGCATACAAAACATCTTGCTTAAATGTTAAAACCGGTTCCGCATTTCAGAAGAGTAGCCATTGTGTGCCGGTGAGAACAGAAAATAAAAAATTTCCAAAACTCCATACATAAGGGGACTGGATGTACAAAAGCACGTGACTGCCTATTCTATTATCCTTGAAATAAAAGAATTTAAAAAGAGAAATAGAATGTAAAAAATATTTTTAAAATAGAATTTTTTTTTATTAACATTTAAAAAAAACACCAAAAAACCCCAACTACTGCTGAAACAACTACCACTTTTGTAAAGCCATTTAAAATATGAAAATAAGACTACTCTGCACTCTACTCATGAAAAAAAAGAAAAAAGTTGAAAATCAAATCTTTTGTCTGCACAACTAGAAACCATCGTGTGTTGTTGCAGTTTTCTAACAAGGAAGAAAAGAACCAAAGTAAAATAGAAAAACAACAGCTTTGCTTTACTAACGCTAAAACCGAGCGTGGAACTGGTGCTGTGATGTAGCTGAAGGAAAGGGTTCAAATCTTTGCGGCCCTCTGATGAACTTTGCCCTTCACACTGGTACTGATGTCACTGAGGTGGATTGGCAGGTGACGCTCCTACCTGGAAAACAAAAAATGACAGTTTGATCCCCGTTTGAGTCAACCATTTTTTTGTGGCTAAAGGTTCTTTTACATGCGCTATAACCCGTTCTGCTTTTCAGAAGAGTAGCCATTGACTGCCGGTGGGAACAGATGATAAAAAAATCCCAAAGCTCCATACACATGGGGACTGGATGTATAAAAGCACATGACTGCTTATTCTACTATCCTCAAAATAAGCAAATTAAAAAAAGAAATAGAATATAAAAAAAATTTTAAAGAGCGAAAAAAAAAATTAAACCAAAACTAAAAAAAAAATTTCTTCTTAAAATTAAAAAAAAATAACAACTAAAAAAAGCCACACTACTGCTGCAACAACTATCACTTTTCTAAAGCCTTTTAAAATAAGAAGATAATCCTACTATGCACTCTATTCATGAAAAAAAAGAAAAAAGTTGAAAATCAAATCTTTTGTCTGCACAACTAGAAACCATCATGTGTTGTTGCTGTTTTCTAACAATGAAGAAAAGAACACAAGTAAATAGAAAAACAACAGCTTTACTTTACTAACGCTAAAACCGAGCGTGGAACTGGTGCTGTGATGTAGTTGAAGGAAAGGGTTCAAATCTTTGCCGCCCTGTGATGAAATTTGCCCTTCACACTGGTACTGATGTCACTGAGGTGGATTGGCAGGTGATGGTCCTACCTGGAAAAATTAAAATCCCCGTTTGATTAAAACATTTTTGCGGCAAAAGGATCTTTTACTTGCACTAAAACCCATTCCGCTTTTCAGAAGAGTAACCATTGTGTGCCAGTGGGAACAGATGATAAAAAATTTCCAAAGCTCTATACACATGGGGACTGGATGTATAAAAGCACACGACTGCTTATTCTACTATCCTCGAAATAAGCGAATTAAAAAAAGAAATACAATATAAAAAATCTTTTAAAAATTGAAATTTTTTTTTTTATTAAAATAACAAAACAAAACACGACCGCTGCAACACCTACCACTTTTGTAAAGCCAATTGAAATAAGAAGATAATCCTACTCTGAACTCTATTCATTAAAAAAAGAAAAAAATGAAAATCAAATCTTTTGTCTGCACAACTGGAAACCATCATGCGTTGTCACTGTTTTCTAACAAGGAAGAAAAGAACTTAAGTAAAATAGAAAAACAACAGCTTTGCTTTACTAACGCTAAAACCGAGCGTGGAACTGGTGCTGTGATGTAGCTGAAGGAAAGGGTTCAAATCTTTGCCGCCCTCTGATGAACTTTGCCCTTCACACTGGTACTGATGTCACTGAGGTGGATTGGCAGGTGACGCTCCTACCTGGAAAACAAAAAATGCCCGTTTGATCCCCGTTTGATTCAAAAAAATTTTGCGGCTAAAGGCTCTTTTACTTGCACTAAAACCCATTCCACTTTTCAGAAGAGTAGCCATTGTGTGCCGGTGGGAACAGATGATAAAAAAAATCCCAAAGCTCCATACACATGGGGACTGGATGTATAAAAGCACACGACTGCTTATTCTACTATCCTCAAAATAAGCGAATTAAAAAAAGAAATAGAATATAAAAAATCTTTTAAAGATTAAAAAAAAATTTATATTTAAAATAACAAAAAAAAACCCACAACTGCTACAACAACAACCATTTTTCTGAAGGCATTTAAGATAAAAAATAAGACTACTCTGCACTCTACTCAGGAAAAAAGAGAAAGTTGAAAATCAAATCTTCTGTCTACACAACTGGAAACCATCATGTGTTGTCACTGTTTTCTAACAAGGAAGAAAACTGCCAAAGTAAAATGGAAAAACAACAGTTGTGCTAACGCTAAAACCGAGCGTGGAACTGGTGCTGTGATGTAGCTGAAGGAAAGGGTTCAAATCTTTGCCGACCCTGTGATGAACTTTGCCCTTCACACTGGTACTGATGTCACTGAGGTGGATTGGCAGGTGACACTCCTACCTGGAAAATGAAAAATGCCCTTTTGATCCCCGTTTGGTTTGAACATTTTTGCTGCTAAAGGCTCTTTTAAGTGCGCTAAAACCTGTTCCGCTTTTCAGAAGAGTAGCCATTGTGTTGCCGTGGGAACAGATGATAAAAAATTTCCAAAACTCCATACACATGGGGACTGGATGTATAAACACACATGAGTGCATATTTTACTATTTTCAAGATAAGCGTATTAAAAAAAGAAATAGAATATAAAAAATATCTTAAAGGTAAACAACAAATTTTTGAATTTTTTTTTTTTTTTAAACAACAAAATAAAACACACCACTGCTGCAACACTTTTCTAAAGCCATTTAAAATAAGAAAATAAGACTACTCTGCACTCTACTCATCAAAAAAGAGAAGTGAAAATCAAATCTTTTGTCTGCACAACTGGAAACCATCGTGTGTTGTCGCTGTTTTCTAAAAAGGATGAAAAAAGCAAAGTAAAATAGAAAAACAACAGCTTTGCTTTACTAACGCTAAAACCGAGCGTGGAACTGGTGCTGTGATGTAGCTGAAGGAAAGGGTTCAAATCTTTGCGCCCTGTGATGAACTTTGCCCTTCACACTGGTACTGATGTCACCGAGGTGGATTGGCAGGTGACGCTCCTACCTGGAAAACAAAAAATGCCTGTTTGATCCCCGTTTGATTCAAAAAATTTTTGCGGCTAAAGGATCTTTTAACTTGCGAAAACCCGTTCCACTTTTCAGAAGAGTAGCCATTGTGTGCCGGTGGGAACAGATGATAAAAAATTTCCCAAAACTCCATACACATGGGGACTGGATGTATAAAAGCACATGACTGCTTATTCTACTATCCTCGAAATAGACAAATTAGAAAAAGAAATAAAATATAAAAAATATTTTAAAGATAAAAAAAATGTTTAAATTAACAATTTTTTTTAAAAACCCACACGACTGCTGCAACAAGAACCACTTTTCTAAGCCATTTAAAATAAGAATATAATCTATCTGCACACTATTCATGAAAAAAAAGAAAAAAGTTGAAAATCAAATCTTAAACCTGCACAACTGGAAACCATCATGTCGTTGTCACTGTTTTCGAACAAGGAAGAAAAGAACCAAAGTAAAATAGAAAAACAACAGTTTGCTTCTAACGCTAAAACCGAGCGTGGAACTGGTGCTGTGATGTAGCTGAAGGAAAGGGTTCAAATCTTTGCCGCCCTGTGATGAAATTTGCCCTTCACACTGGTACTGATGTCACTGAGGTGGATTGGCAGGTGACGCTCCTACCTGGAAAAAAAAATGCCTGTTTTGATCCCCGTTTGGTTTGAACGTTTTTGCGGCTAAAGGCTCTTTCACGTGAATTAAAACCTGTTCCGCTTTTCAGAAGAGTAACCATTGTGTGCAGTGGGAACAGATGATAAAAAATTTCCAAAACTCTATACACATGGGGACTGGATGTATAAAGCACACAACTGCTTATTCTACTATCCTCGAAAAAAGCGAATTAAAAAAAAGAAATAGAATATAAAAGATATCTTAAAGATAAACAACAAATTTTGAGATTGCATTTAAAAAAACACACACAAAAAAACACACTACTGCTGCAACAACTACGACTTTTCTGAAGCCATTTATAATAAGAAGATAAGACTACTCTGCACTCTACTCATCAAAAAAGAGAAAGTTGAAAATCAAATCTTTTGTCTGCACAACTGGAAACCATCGTGTATTGTCGCTGTTTTCTAAAAAGGAAGAAAAAACTTAAGTAAAATAGAAAAACAACAGCTTTGCTTTACTAACGCTAAAACCGAGCGTGGAACTGGTGCTGTGATGTAGCTGAAGGAAAGGGTTCAAATCTTTGCCGCCCTGTGATGACCTTTGCCCTTCACACTGGTACTGACGTCACTGAGGTGGATTGGCAGGTGACACTCCTACCTGGAAAATGAAAAATGCCAGTTTGATCCCCATTTGGTTTGAACGTTTTTGCTGCTAAAGGCTCTTTTATATGTGCTAATGTGTGTTGCACATGATACCATGGTTTATAGTCTCATCAGAATGACTATCACCCAGACCATCACTCAAGGTCTACTGCATGGGGGAAATGTAAGAGAGAATATTTTCAGTCTTCTTCTTCAATGCTCAGACAGCAACTGTTGTGTCCGAGTATTGTCAGTGCCAACATTAATTCATTTAGACAGGCAGCAAGTACCATGCCAAAACTTAACAGTAATGCCGTTTACGCTATCTTCATTCATCCTCCAATGATTTCTTTATGTATTTATCTATATATATTCAATCAACTAGTCAAAACATATTTTTATTATGATCAAGTGTGTTTAAAAGTTGATGGCATGTTACCAGTATTATTACCTGCTTCACTCATATGAAAAGCAAAAAACTGTTTCTGTCGTGGTTCTGTGGATAACCATCACACATAGAGTGTAGAAAACTTTCTGACTCACCTACGTCTGAACACATTTAAGTAGACATGGGCACTGGTGTGTAACATCACAGTGTGTGCAGTGTGTCCACATGCTTGCAGTCCAAGGAGTTTGCTGTGCGTTGTTCCTCAGTAGTCCACTGTGTAGGGAAGGTCCCAGCTGTGATGTGTTAGATATGTACCTGCAGTCAGACAGAGAAAATGGGGATTACGATAAGGGATCCAAATATCTTTTCTTATGCTCAAATCTTACCAAAGAATATTTACAAGTTTGAGTCCTTAGAAAATGTGAATGCAAAATAATGTAATGATGTAAACAAAAAAATTATTCTACAGCCTATCTGCCAGGTGTACTTAAAAAACCAGTTTGTTTATATTACAGAAAGTTTATGCACACAAATATAAGTAAACACAATCAATGGATAAATTATTCTAAACCACAGAAAAACAGTAAAACAATGTAAAGATAAATTAGTTTAACCCACACAAAAAACAGTGAATTTAATCAACTGACAAATTATTTTAAAACACAAAAACCAGTAAATTGAATCAATCGCTAAATTATTTTAACCCACACAAAAATATTAAAAACAGTCAACAGGCAAATTATTTTAACCCACACAAAAACAGTAAAAAAAATAAAAAAATAAATCAATGAATAAATTCTTCTAACCAAGACATAAACTTACCCAGTGTGTGCGCACACAAACCCACGATTTCCCTTTCTGGCCCTAAATCCCCACAGGCTGTCACACACACACACTAGTGGCCCAATCTGGATCTTGGCCCTGAATGCTGCCCACGTCGTCAGACAGTCGTCTGCTGACCAGTGTCCCCACCAGGCCTGGCTGTCCTGTCCCATTCATGGAGGGGGTGTCAACATCTTTCCTGTGATCTAAAGAGTCAGACAGAATGTAAAGGAAATTCAGTTAGCAAGAGTAGTGCAACAGTATATCTTTGTCTGACTTTTATGGCGAAAAATCGTTTTGAATGAAGATGGAAAGAAATGCACAGTTTACTTTCACCCCTACTGTTACAGAGATCAACCAAAACTTTATCACATGACAATTCTTCAGCCAGACTGACTGTCTGATCCTACGCAAATTACATCTCAGCAGACATGAAACATT
>CM060322.1:65723547-65741047 GCA_030674155.1 Stramonita haemastoma
ACAGATCTTCCCTGACAACTGAACAGACTCCAGATGGAAAATCTCCAGAGAAATGCAGACTCTGGATAGAAAATCTCTGGAAAAACACCAGACCCTCAGACCAAGGACTCTTGACAATGTCAGTGAAGAGAGGTGCCAGTTCTACCTAAGGAAGCACATCCCTGACTACACAGCCAGGATAGGAGCTCCACAGACTCTCCTCCCAACACTGGGGGTCTACAGCAGCAGAGAAACATGTCAGTGTTATCAGATATATATACTTTTATATCAAGGATAATGGAATAAGCACTCATGTACTTTTTTACATCCATTCCCCATGTATATGCAGTTTTGTAAATGTCATCTGTTCTCACTGGCACACAATACGAAAAGCGCGACAACATCTGTGCAATATGTTCTGAGTGCATTCGCACATGGGGCATCAGTTTTATAGTCTCATCCGAAGGACTTTTGGGGAGAGTGGAGTCAACACTGATGTTAACTCCTGGAGAAAAATCCCCTTCAATGGGAATCAAATTACGAGCGCAATGTTCTGACCACTAGGGTATCCCATCCCCCTCATTTACTCAAGAAATGCTCGTACTAAATGCAAATGCTCTTAGGAAGCCAGCAACAAGTCAAAAACTCTGACATCAGTGAAATAAAGGAATTATAAAAATGATAAGATAAATCTCAGTGATAAAAAACAATAATAATAATAATAATAATAATAATAATAATAATAATAATAATAATAATAATAATATTACCACTACTACTACTACTACTACTACTACTACTACTACTGATGATGATGATGATGATGATGATGATGATGATAAATAATAATATACATTTATAGTGCGTCTCCTGACAAAGAGCTCATAGTACTAAATGCTTCAGTTCTTAAGTAAAATTAAACAAACTTTTACAAACACAGACACAGACACACACACACACACACACACACACACACACACACACACACACACACACACACACACACACACACACGCCAACATGCATGCACACACATCCGTGCGTACGCACGCACACACACAAAAGATGCAACAATACATACAAACATGACAAAAGCAGCCAAGCACTGAAAAGCAAGGGTTAGATAATTCTATATTCAGGGCTGCAGGGGAAAAGTAGGAAAGAATGTGAGATGAATACAGAGTGACAAAAAGACTAGGAACCTTTGTTCTTTCTAGGCAGTATTTATTTGTTTATTTATTTATTTCATTTTGAGCTTTTATTTCATTCATTTTATTTATTTAGAGGACACTGGAATAAGCATGTGTGCTTTTTTTACATCCAGTCCCCACGTGTATGCACTTTTTCCAAATTTTCACATCCATTCCCACTAGCACACAGTGGCCAACTCTTCTGAAAAGCAGAACAGGTCTTAACATGTGCGCAAGATGATCTGCATGCATTCGAAAATGGGACCTCAGTTTACAGTCTTATCTGTAATGAGCACATCTCTCTGACCAGCAGACTATCTCATCCCAAACCGCAAGTCAAAGACAGTGTTGAAAAAGGTGTTGTGAGTTTGGCAGAAATCAGACAAGTCACAGATTAGACAGTGTTGAAAAATGTATTGTGAGTTTGGCAGAAATCAGGCAAAAATAGCTGAATACAGATTTCCTGTATAAGTGAACTTCAAACAGACAGAGCAAAGGGGGAAAAAATTTGAGGCTTCACTGAAAGTTTGACTACCTGCAGATATGTGGAAGAGAGAGTGGAAGAATTTCAGATGAGCGGAGGTTCCTTGATGGTAAGCATTTCTCAATAAAGTCAGTACTCTGTCTTTGCCCAGATACACTACCTGCATTATACTTCATAGTAATGGCATGCTGTTTGTACTTGGTTCTGTGTGGGCCCAGATACACTAACTGCATTATACTTCACAGCAAAGGCATGTTGTTTTGTACCGGTTTTCACTTCATAGTCAAGAACAACACCAAGAGTTTTAGCTGATTCCAAAAAAATTAAAATAAATAAAAGACGATGGTATTACCAACAAGAGGTGCATCATGTAGCTGAACACATCTCTGATGAGGAGAGAATGAAAACCTCTGTTTTATCATCCCTCAGTGTAAGCATATAAAATACCATCCATGATTTTATGTCAAATGTAGTTTTGCATGGACTGAATCAATATTTAATCTGTCTGGACCACTATTGCGACATGGAACATTTCATTTCAAATATTTTGTCAAAAACTAATTGCAACATATATAATTTGAATTTACAAAAAAATATTTTGCAACTGCCTGTCACAGAAATAATATAATATGTGCTTTCAACAATGCAATGCAGCTTTACTCATGAATTTCCTTGATTCTAACAAAGCTTTTTTCTCTGAAGAAAACAAAAAAAAACATGAACACTTATCTTGGATGCAGATAGTTGCAAGATGAAACATTTTCCCTAATTAATGAACACTTCACATATTCATTTATGAAATGACATTTTCCCCAATTATGAAAACTTTTACAGACATTCTGATATGAAGTGAAATTCATTACCAACAGTATTCATATTACATTGGACACACAGCCAGTTTTCAAGTACAATGCCATTCACTCGTCTGCTTTTAACTGGCAATGAATGATCATTACATACAATTCTAAATACAGAAATTATACTGTTAAATGGGAACTAACTAATATATACCTTTCTCTTTTTAAACTTTAAACAATTGAAACAGAATATGCAGTTACTGCTTTATTGCAACTTTATTTATTATCATTTTTAAAATGATCTCTTAATGCTTTAAAAACCAATACAACATAACCTGTCTTTGTTTATCAATGACTGGGATTCCTATACACAGTCAAATCCTGTTTCTGTTAAAATGTCTTTTGTTTCCATCCATTCAGAGCAATACACTCTCCTTGTATGTATACATGTCACAATTTTGATGAAAGTTTGTCAGAATTGTCAATCATCAGATCAGTCCAAACTGATTAATTGAATATTGCCCCAATAACAACAGACGTAGGGCACAGTCCTGTCAGACCATGCATGAGGTTAGTCACCATGCTTCTTGTAAGCCGGTTTTGTTTTAACAAGCTATAATTTTTCTAAAAAAGCAATATTTTCACATCCCCAAATTCCACAGCCATATAACAACACTAAAACCACCATTTCTTGATAAAGGTTCAAGAACACTATCAACAGGAATGCTCTATTTCAGATCATCCATTGGTCAGGTGCTGCAGATTTTTGAAACTGTGTAATGTATTAACTGTGAATGAGTGGTGATGACTGAGTAAGACTGAGTATCATTCTGTGAAGTCTGTTACTGTTATCTGAGGCTATTACTGTCATGGACTGCTTCCCTGTTCTGTTACTGTTATCTGAGGCTATAGACTGTTCCCTGTTTCGTTACTGTTATCTGAGGCTATAGACTGTTCTCTGTTCTGTTTTGTTACTGTTATCTGAGCTATATGACTGTTTCTTCTGAGGCTATAGACTGTTCTCTGTTCCGTTACTTTATCTGAGGCTATAGACTGTTCTGTTTACTGTTATCTGAGGCTATAGACTGTTCTCTGTTTGTTACTGTTATCTGAGGCTATAGACTGTTCTCTGTTCTGTTTTGTTACTGTTATCTGAGGCTATATACTGTTCTCTGTTGTTACTGTTATCTGAGGCTATAGACTGTTCCTGTTCTGTCACTGTTATCTGAGGCTATAGACTGTTCCCTGTTCTGTTACTGTTATCGAGCTATAACTGTTCCTGTTCTGTCACTGTTATCTGAGGCTTTAGACAGCCCACTAATCTGAACACATTTTTCTATCACACTCTATGACAGCTGTGTAGAAGTGGTGAGTCATAAAGTACTTTGCATGATCACATAAACAATACAAACATAGAACTAGAGTACAAAACATCCTATAACACAAGCCCACCCCTCCCTCTATCACTTATATTACTTCATATTACTTCTGAGTTAAGTCATAGACCCCCCCCCCCCACAACCACCACTTCCTCCACCACCAAAATAACACAAGCACATGATACAACTGACCCCCCCCCCCCCTCTTTCTCAAGTCACATAAACAACTAAAGATCTCCCCTCCCCTCCTTGGTCATGTAAGCAACAACAACAACTACAACAAAAGATATCACTATCTCTAAAGTCAGAATGCAGCTACCTTCATGGTGGGCAAAAAAGGTCGCGTATGTAAAATCTCACCATTCGTGAACATTGGAGATCCAGCCAAGAATCAGGAGGGAAAAAATCTATCATTACACAGAAAAGTCATAATGGACCAACAACATCCCCCTCCACCCCACCCCCCAAATTAATGATAAAGAACAAAGATATCATTACAGAGAAAAAGTCCTAAGCCGCCCTACTCCTGGTCACAGAACTAAATGAAGCCACAGCTCTAGACATCCCCCCAGTCAGAGAAAGGCAGACCCCCAACACATAGTTATCATGAAGAAAACTGGTAAACACCCCAGCCCTCCTCATGGTCACAGGAGAGATAAAGAACTCAAGTCCTACATGTATTATACCTGCAATCATCAAGAAAGACCCTGACACATTAGTATGACTGACGCCACAGAATCAGGGTCAGTAAGAATTCTGCCTGCTGACAGACCTCATTCACATCTGTCATCAACTGCTATTGCTATGAATCTCAGAGTGAGTCTAGCACAAAATCTTCCATCAGTACAGTGCCTACACTTTCCATGATCATGATTGTAAAGTACAATTTCCATCACTGGCTACCCAAAGCCTGATCTTACAGCAAAGTGGACCGGGTGAGAGACTTCTAATCCCGATCACAATTTCAAATGTCGGCAACTTCTGGTGGGAAAAGTTTGGGCTTTTTTATTATCTCTTGGATCAACTCATGACCTGGCCTGCCAGTGCCTTTCTTTCCTCGGCTTATACATACATACTGAAGATGACATATATACGTTAAACATCTCATGACTCCCATCAGCAATCCATATGTTATGAAAGCATATCCAGCATGCATGCACCAAGATCTATCTGGTACACTGGGTCATTCTGTTGATGAAACAGCTACTCTGTGTGTGTGTGTGTGTGTGTGTGTGTGTGTGTGTGTGTGTGTGTGTGTGTGTGTGTGTGTGTGTGTGTGTGTGTGTGTGTGTGTGAGCGCGTGCATGTGTGTGTGCGTATTTTCCAGACATAGTTTTTGAGATATATGGGAAGTGTGGCAGGTAGTGACACCACCTTGAGAAATCTGAACACTGAAAACTGCACTCTACTGACTGTCATGGACCAGCCTCTTCTGTCTCATTCCCTTTACCACCCCACTATGACAGAGGGTCCTTAACCCTCACAACAAGAAATGCTAACCCCATCCCATGGATGGCAGTTGTGACACTGAAATCTTTTACACCAGCACACACATCTGCTGACTGACGAATGGACAACATGCATTCACACACAGAAATGCATCACTGCACCCCACAACATATTCTGATGCACACATAGAATTTAACCCCCTTCCTGCACGCACACACACACACACACACACACACACACACACACACACACACACACACACACACACACATGCACAAACATAAACACACACACACACACACACACACACACACACACACACACACACACACACACACACACACACACAAGCACAGTTAGGGAAAGCCTTTAGATGTACCTGGTTCACAGACTGGTATACTTCTCAGTCCATGAGCCAAAATTATTAGCCGAAACCATTACACAGGAGATTCTTTTTTTCTATACCATACACCATTACACACCAAATGTTGCCTACACCCCATTCTTTCCCCCTATGTGAAATGCTAAATGACCTACAGTCTGTACCCTGAAGGATATCAAGACTTTAATACAAGCTTTTGCTTTCAACTGACAGTAGAATGGCCAATTTTTTCTCTGCAAAATCCTTTCTCCCTGCTTTATCAAACGAAGTTCCCTTGCATGAAAACTGGCAGGAGAATGGGCTGGGAGGCAGAGAATAAGCAAGAGAGGAGATAGAGAGGAAAGGGAAAAGACAGAAAAAAGGAAGTGATAGTATAGGGGAAATGTGTAGCACAGAATTTCCAGAGTGGGGATGCTATTTATACTGAAAGAGCCCCCCAATCATCCCTGCAGGGGGCAGTCTTGAATTCCTTTTCCTCCTACTGTAAAACTAAACACCTTTTCCCTTTCAGTTTCATTTACCTTACTTTATTTCATTTCAGGAATGATCTGGGCTCTATATCAGCTGATTGTAACTTTTTGAAATATATTTTTTTAATTGCTTCTGGCAAAATCTTTGCTAAGTGTTGCTCCAATGATTTTCTCAAGATTCAAAATCAGTAAACACTGTAATGTTGTAATATTTTTTATTTAAATGTTCCTTGCTCACTGAAGTGAAGAAAAACTTCACCATCAGAGGGCGAGAGGCTGACAATTGTATGCAAAATCAGACAAGGGAATAAGGGGGGGGGGGGGGAGGAAGGGGGGGGGGGGGGGAATGCACTTTCCAAAAGTGAGCATCTTAAATTTCACTTAGAGAAAATCTGTTTTTATCACGTTGATACACAAGAAAATTACTCTATAATTCTAACAGCACCATGCTCAGAAGGCAACAAAAAAAGCCATGATTTTTACATGAAAGAAATCCATACAATATAAACATACAGCACCACATGATGAAATGGGTCATCAGACATGTCACACACAATTTCGCTGAAGCTTTCAGTTATGTGGTTACTTTAACACACCATGAAATGGGTCACCAATGTCACACTCTAATACCAAGCTTACACAGTTACAGTCATACTATTACTTTCACCACTCTCTCTCTCTCTTCTTTATTCATTTTCCTTCTCTTGTGTCTCTCTTTTTCTTTCTTTTTTTGGCTTTTATTTTTTCTCGGCCTTACTTTTTTTGGCCTTCTTTATTTTAAACTTTTTTTTCTCTCTCTTTTGTTCCTTAATTAAAAAAAAAAAAAAAAAGACATTTACAGACACTTTGCTCCACACACACCACTCATTTCTAAACTCAGATTTCAGATTATATAATACAGATAATACAATGGAAATACTGGACTTGCTAGATAAAAATAATCTCTCTCTCTCTCTCTCTCTCTCTCTCTCTCTCTCTCTCTCTCTCTCTCTCTCTCTCTCTCTCACACACTCCCCTCACTCACTCACTCACTCACTCACTCACCCCCCCCACACACACACAACACCCACACACTCACACCACCACCACTCCACCACCACAACAGACAGACACACAGACAGACAGACAGACAGACAGACAGACAGACAGACAGACAGACAGACAGACAGAACAGACAGACAGACAGACAGACAGACAGACAGACACACACACACACACACACACACACACACACACACACACACACACACACACTCAAATGAATACAAACATCTTAAGTTTGATCTGATCAGGCTCATGCCTTTCCTATCATTTGTGCTTCATTCCCATTCTGGTTCACATTGCACATTCTGAATCCCGTCATGTTATACAGACAATAAAAATGGGACACTGCATCTACCAGATGAAAAAACAAACACACACACAAAAACCAAAAACCAAGGGTCTGCTCTTCCACCTGGCTCATGCAGAATGCCATTTTTCTCATGTGTATTTCAGCACTCATTTGTTTACCATGTCACAGTTCAACATCTACGTGTACATTCTGTGCCATATACTCACACTCACTCACACACACACACACACACACACACACACACACACACACACACACACACACACACACACACACAGAGAAACACACACTGCTGGAACTTTTCTTAATAGCATTACACCCCCAATACAAAGTACCATGCAATCACAGATCTCTTTTATGGAAAACTTACAAGTGTTTTCCCCCAAACTTTTTATCTTTCCCAATGTTACAATAATAATGTAATAAACTTATTTAACAGCCAAATAAAAACACACACACACACACACACACACACACACACACACAACACACACACACACACACCACACACACACACACACAACACACACACACACGCTCACATACAGATCGAGATTGAGATTCAGTTTACAAAACAAAATGGGATGATCCTATACTTAACCAGGCAGTACTGACCAAGATATCTTGCACATTCAGGTTGCTTATAAATTACAATTATTCACTGTTACCTACATCTAAACACTAAGTAGTCTATTTCTGGATTACTTGATAATCAACTGATTGTTGGCTACAGAACTGAACTTTTTTTTTCTCAACTGATATGACTGACTGACAGCTGTACTTTTACATCTATATGGTGTGATCTGCATCGATCTTGGTCAATGGATTATTCAAGGCTTAGCTGATGATCCTTCTCTAGCATCAGTTGATTTAGCTCTATGGTTCAGTGTCTTTGCCACTGTTTTCTCCTGTTCTTTGCTTGTAGGTTTGATGTCTGCCTGCATGTTTTTCTGTTTACTTGTTTGTTTTACTTGACTGATGATATTTGCTTTGGTTTGGGATTTATAACAGCTCCTACAAGACAAGCAGCCGCCGCTGTAGTCTAGTGGTTAGGGCGTTGGACTCCTAATCTAAAGGTTGTGGGTTCAATCCCAGCTTTCGGCTATGGCGTTTGCGCCCTTGGAAAAGGCACTTTACGGCTATTTTCTCACCCCACCCAGGTGTAAAAGGGGTACCAACCTTGTGTTGGGGGTTAACCCTGCAATAGACTGGCATCCTATTCAGGGGGGAGTCTATGACTCTCAGTCGCTTAACGCCACAGAAACCGGGATAAGCACCGGCCTGATGAGCCTTAGGCTCGGGACAGACTTTAACTACAAGACAAGCGCAAGTCCCTAAGAAACTGGACTGTCCACATAAAACTGTATGATCCCTATCAGAATTTTAGAGACTTCTTCTTGATTTCAGAGAATCCTTGTTGGATTTTGGAGAGTCCTCATGTGATTTTCAAGTCCCAATACTGCACGCACAGAGATCATTAATTAAAGTATACCCCCCCCCTCCCCCCCACCAATCCCCTTTCTCTCATTCCCCTCCCCTCCATCCCTCCCCACTCTCTCCCCCTCCCTCCCTCTTGTAGGCGCTCACACACACACACACACACACACACACACACACACACACACACACACACACACACACACACACAGTTTGACCCAATCCTCACCACCAGCACTGGTATGACATGATAATATCAGATTTTACACGCTAGTATTGTCACAATTACAAAGCCAACTTTTGAAATCTGCTCTAATTAGTCATCAATCCTGATGCTTTAAGCCAAGCCAACCACAGGGGCCATATCAAGGCTGAAGTGTGTGCATACAGTCTGTAGACAGACTGGATAGACATGTACAGAAACACGAGTCCAGAAGAATATCATCATCATTGGAGTATGAAGACAGATATCTTTTAGACACATGAGGAACAGAAAGCCTGATTAATGTAATCATCCCTAAAGACAGACAAAGACAGATCTAGGTGTACAGCAACAAAAAACCTTGATCAATGCCATCACCCCTACAGTCTACAGACATGTGTACAGCAACACAAAGCCTGATCAGTATCATCACCCCTACAGTCTACAGACATGTGTACAGCAACACAAACCTTGATCAATGCCATCACCCCTACAGTCTACAGACATGTGTACAGTAACACAAAGCCTGATCAGTATCATCACCCCTACAGTCTACAGACATGTGTACAGCAACACAAAGTCTGATCAGTATCATCACCCCTACAGTCTACATGTGTACAGCAACACAAAGCCTGATCAGTATCATCATCCCTACAGTCTACAGACATGTGTACAGCAGCACAAAGCCAGATCAGTATCATCATCCCTACAGTCTACAGACATGTGTACAGCAACACAAAGCCTAATCAATATCATCACCCCTACAGTCTACAGACATGTGTACATCAACACAAAGCCAGATCAGTATCATCATCCCTACAGTCTACAGACATGTGTACAGCAACACAAAGCCAGATCAGTATCATCACCCCTACAGTCTACAGACAGACATGTGTACAGCAACACAAAGCCTGATCAGTATCATCATCCCTACAGTCTACAGACATGTGTACAGCAGCACAAAGCCAGATCAGTATCATCATCCCTACAGTCTACAGACATGTGTACAGCAACACAAAGCCTAATCAATATCATCACCCCTACAGTCTACAGACATGTGTACATCAACACAAAGCCAGATCAGTATCATCATCCCTACAGTCTACAGACATGTGTACAGCAACACAAAGCCAGATCAGTATCATCATCCCTACAGTCTACAGACAGACATGTGTACAGCAACACAATGCCTGATCAGTATCATCACCCCTACAGTCTACAGACAGACATGTGTACAGAACACAAAGCCTGATCAGTATCATCATCCCTACAGTCTACAGACAGACATGTGTACAGCAACACAAAGCCTGATCAGTATCCTCATCCCTACAGTCTACAGACATGTGTACAGCAGCACAATGCCTGATCAGTATCATCATCCCTACAGTCTACAGACATGTGTACAGCAACACAAAGCCTGATCAGTATCATCATCCCTACAGTCTACAGACATGTGTACAGCAGCACAATGCCTGATCAGTATCATCATCCCTACAGTCTACAGACAGACATGTGTACAGCAACACAAAGCCTGACGAGTGTCATCACTGATGCTGGTGATCTCTGCAAACAGAACATGCCTGGACATGTGTGAACAATGTGTGTGGAGAAAATAAGTGGTACAAGTCCCTCAACCTGGTAAACGCACTGTGTGTATGTGTGTGTGTGGTGTGTGTGTGTGTGTGTGGTGTGTGTGTGTGTGTGTGTGTGTTGTGTGTGTGTTGTGTGTGTGTGTGTCTTGTGTGTGTGCTAGTGCCAGGTAAATCACCATTCAATCACAATGCCCAGTCAACCTCATCAGCCATATCAGGGTTATCATTCCATCCAGTTTGATCTGAAATTTTCATACCAACCACTTTGCCACAGGAATGATAAGGAAAAAGATGACCACTGAGAATAGAAATGTGTCTTTACTTTGCTGTGTTGAGAAATCTGATTTAAGGTTCCTCCCAGTGTGAACCAGAAGGTGTTTTTTGTGGTGTTCTGTTTTGTTTTTTAAATCAAAGCTGGATTTGGTGCAGTCACCCATGCAGCTTTTCCATTACACACAAAGAAGTAAGAGGAGAAGCCAATCACAACACTGCAGATGAAGGAGAACTGTGTGAACAATTTGTGTGGAGAAACAGGTGTTTTAAGTCCATCAAACTAGTGAATGCACTGTGTGTGTGTGTGTTAGGGGGGGATGGGGGGGCAGGGGGGTTGCAGCGGTGGTGTGTGTGTATGTGTGTGTTCGTGTGGAGGGTGGGGAGGAGGGAGGGGAGGGAGGTAGCTATGCTATGGTGGTTGTGTGTGTGTGTGTGTGTGTTGTGTGTGTGTGTGTGTGTGTGTGTGTGTGTGTGTGTGTGTGTGTGTGTGTGTGTGTGTGTGTGTGTATGTGTGTGTGTGTGTGTGTGTGTCTGTGTGTGTGTGTGTGTGTCTGTGTGTGTGTGTGTGTGTGTATGTGTGTGTGTGTGTGTGCTAGTGCCAGGTAAATCACCATTCAATCACAATGCCCAGTCAACCTCATCAGCCATATCAGGGTTATCATTCCATCCAGTTTGATCTGAAATCTTTATGCCAACCACTTTGCCACAGGAATGATAAGGAAAAAGATGATCACTGAGAACAGAAATGTATCTTTAACTAGTTCACTACGTGGAGAAATCTGATCTAAGGTGCGAACCAGAGGTTTTTATCAAAGTTGGATTTTGGTGCAGTTACACCTGCAGCTACTCCATACACACACAGCAGTAAGAAGAGAAACCAATCACAGCATCTTCCCATTTCACAGCATGTCTGTAGGCCAGCCAGCTACTGAAGCCATATCAGGCTATCTATCTCTGCTGTGTATTCATAAAAACTAACGAAATGAACAATCAGGTCAGACAGGAAAACTTGTTGACATAGAAGCCAAAGCTGCAGATCTTATGTGGGAAACACACTCAGCAAACACCCAGCAGGTTTCATCTGGCACACAGGACAGGACTAGGGAAACACACTCAGCAAACACCCAGCAGGTTTCAACAATTCTATCTGACACACAGGGCAGGACCAGGGAAACACACTCAGCAAACACCCAGCAGGTTTCAACGATTCTAATCTGACACACAGGGCAGGACACAGGGAAACACACTCAGCAAACACCCAGCAGGTTTCAACAATTCTATCTGACACACAGGCAGGACCAGGAGCCCATCTGTGGAAGCTGTAGCTGCCTCCAACGGATCCTTCGCTCACTCCAACAGGGCAAGTCAAGTCCAGTTACACTATCAACAGCACCCTCCTCTCTGTGTTTCTACCATCAGAGACCTGGACTGAATCACTATCACGGTTTCATCCCACATGTTGCTGACATTCTGTCTCCACTGCATGCCCAAGCAAGTGGTTCACTAAGGACAAAGCATGGAGTGGCCTGCAGAACACCAAACCATGGAGAGGCCTGCAGAACACCAAACCATGATGCAGCCTGCAGAACACCAAACCATGGAGCAGCCTGCTGAACACCAAACCATGGAGAGGCCTGCAGAACACCAAACCATGGAGAGGCCTGCAGAACACCAAACCATGATGCAGCCTGCAGAACACCAAACCATGGAGCAGCCTGCAGAACACCAAACCATGGAGCAGCCTGCAGAACACCAAACCATGGAGTGGCCTGCAGAATACCAAACTGCATTGAAACAGCCAAGGAAGCACTCTAAGAGGTGGTGCTGCTACATCAGCCTCAGTCACGCCAACAAGTCTCACAGTGGATGCATCTAGCACTGCTGTAGGTGCTCAACTTGAACAATGGCAAATCTCAATTTATTTATTTATTTATTTATTTATTTCCAGAATAATGGAATAAGCACTCATGTGCTTTTTTACAGCCAGTCCCCGTGTATATGCAGTTTGTAAATCTTGTCGTCTGTTCCCAGTGGATGCATCCAACAATGCTGTGGGTGCTCAATTTGAACAACAAGGCCAGTACCTGTCGCTTTCTTCCCCAGAAAACTTTCGGAGTCAGAAAAGAAGAACAGCGCCTTAAATCACAAGCTTCTTGCAGCCAAAAAAACTTTGGGCATTTTTTGGACAGGTGACCTTTTACGCTGTACATGGATCACAAGCCCGTGACGTCAGCTCTCCAGAGTCAAACTGACCGCTCCCCTCAGCAGACAAGACACCTCTCCTCCAGCAGACAAGACATCTCTCTCCTACAGCAGACATCTCTCCTACAGCAGACATCTCTCCTACAACAGACATCTCTCTCCTTCAGCAGACAAGACATCTCTCCTACAGCAGACAAGACATCTCTCCTACAGCAGATAAGATATCTCTCCTACATTGCAGGGTTCACCACGGACATCCAGTACATCCAGGCAACTTCAATGTGGCAGCCAACACTCTTTCACATCCAGGCAACTTCAATGTGGCAGCCAACACTCTTTCACATCCAGTACATCCAGGCAACTTCAATGTGGCAGCCAACACTCTTTCACATCCAGTACATCCAGGCAACTTCAATGTGGCAGCCAACACTCTTTCACATCCAGGCAACTTCAATGTGGCAGCCAACACTCTTTCACATCCTGGCAACTTCAATGTGGCAGCCAACACTCTTTCACATCCAGTACATCCAGGCAACTTCAATGTGGCAGCCAACACTCTTCACATTTCAGCATCAACTCCATTTCTTCAGAAATCTGCATCTCCTCTGGGGTGACTTCAATCAACGTGCTCAAGACCAGGTCCAGTCAGGTCAGATGGAAGCCTATGGCAAAGCCACCACTGGTCTCCAGCTACACAATGTTCAGCTTGGAACACTGACCCTGCTCTGTGACACATCCACTGGTCTCCAGCTACACAATGTTCAGCTTGGAACACTGACCCTGCTCTGTGACACATCCACTGGTCTCCAGCTACACAATGTTCAGCTTGGAACACTAACCCTGCTCTGTGACACATCCACTGGTCTCCAGCTACATGATGTTCACCTTGGAACACTGACCCTGCTCTGTGACACATCCACTGGTGTCCAGAATCCAGTGCTGCCTAACTCCTGGACTTGCCTAGTCTTTGAGCAGAGACACGGACTCTCACATACAGGTGCACGCCCTGCGCAACAAGCCATCAGCCAACGTTTTGTGTGGCATGGTATGAAATGCGACATACAGAGGGGGTGCAAAGAATGTCATGCCTGCCAAACTTCCAACAACTGCATGACTGCAAAAGCGCCTGGCCCAGAGTGTCCTTTATTTATTGCAGAATGCAGGAAAGAACATTTCTTGCAGTAAAAGATAGTATAAATATATTTAATAATTTTTTCTTAGTGTAGTGACAATTGAAAGATTTCTCCCCTTTGACACAAGTTTCACAATGAACTGTGTGACCTCAGGGGAATAAGGGTTAATTAACGAAGCAATCATTTGTGGCATTCCTCCAACATCAATCTTGTTCTTAGTAATCAACTATAATAACTTCACTCATATCAGACTGAAAAATGCCGATTCTCTCAGGAAGGTAAACATACTGTCCTGTAGAGCGTTGTCAAAAAGGATATCTAAGGAGTCTGCAGTAGAATGTTTGTGCCATATATGCTGGACATTTCAACAATCCAGAAGCAGAATAATGCTTGATGACAGAAGAGGGCAATAACTACAACCTCCACAATGGGAATGGAGGAACAAACCAGGAGAGGACAATATCCACAACCTGCTCAATAGGAATAACAACAACCTCAGAGCTGGATTTATGATAATGCTGCATGGCGATTCAAGACTCCAAACATCTCCCTCTTTGTATTACATTTGTTTTGTTTCCTTTGTTGCACTGTTCATTTTTTGTCGATTGTTTGCTGTTTTTTCCCTTTCCTGACACCCTCACGGCTTCAACACGTGATGTAGTTTCCTCCTTTTCCTATCCATACTATGTCATGTTCAGCCGCACTGTATCCATTCTGTGAGTTCTTTTTATAAGCTGCCTTATGTTTGTTGCCCTCCTGTTTCATGCATAGAATGAACACTGATGCCACTGATCAGGAAACAAGCTTTGACACAAAACAAACAGTAAGTGAAGGAAGGAAGCTGGTGACCACTTCTTCAATGCAGTGATCAGCATCTCAGTGACTGTCAGACAGCTAGAGGAAATCCACAGAAATGGCTCCTACACCAAATGCAGGTAGATCCATACCACTGTCACCTGGCATATAGGTATTCATCACATGACAGATCAAAATCAGTCGCTTGGCAGACAGGAATTCATCACTTGACAGATCAAAATCAGTCACTTGGCAGACAGGAATTCATCACTTGACAAATAAAAATCAGACGCATGGCAGATGGGAATTAATCACTTGACAAATAAAAATCAGTTGCTTGACATATATGAATTAATCACTTGACAGATTAAATCAGTCGCTGGACATCTACGAATTCATCCCTTGACAGATAAAAATCAAGTCGCTTGGCAGATAGGAATTCATCCCTTGACAGATAAAAATCAGTCGCTTGGCAGATAGGAATTCATTCCTTGACAGATAAAAATCAGTCGCTTGGCAGATAGGAATTCATTCCTTGACAGATAAAAATCAGTCGCTGGGCAGATATCAATCGGTCCCCCTGAGGAGTTGGTGTGGCAGGAAACATGGCATCTGTCCACCTGCAGCAGTCACCACTGCCTTCATCACCACAGTCAGTACAGACACCGAGTCATGTACAGCCCTTCAGGCCAGTGTACAACACTGTCAGCATAGGCATTATAACTGACATTCCAGGATTATCATCAATGTTACTATTATTATTTACAATTATGAATTATTATTGGACTGAAAAAGACCTATGTGCTGAACCAGGATGTGGTTACTGCACCAGCAATCTGCATCGATAACTACCAGCTTGATGTCGTACACCAGTTCACATACCTGGGATCCACCATCAGTCACAACCTGTCCCTTGATGCTGAGATCAACAAGCACATCGGCTACGACCTTAGCATGCCTCACCATCCGTGTCTGGGAGAACCCAAAGCTGACAATTTCCACCAAGATGGCAGTGTACAACGCCTGCATCGTCAGCACTCTCCATTATGGCAGTGAAACATGGACAACATACTCCAAACAGGAGTGCAAACTGAACTGCTTCCACCTACGCTCCCTCCATCGCATCCTCGGCACCCACTGGAGTGACAAAGTTACCAACGCTCAGGTCCTTGAGCTTGCAGGTCTTCCCACCATGTACACACTCCTCACACAACACAGACTCCGATGGCTTGGTCACATGCGAAGGATGGAGGATGGATGCATTCCTAAAGATCTCCTCTATGGTGAACTTGCCTCCAGCAAGAGAAGCATTGGCCACCCCCAACTGCGCTACAAAGACGTCTGCAAGCGTGACATGAAAGCCCTATATTGTTATCATCATCATCTTTACCAAATAGCCATCCCAGGTTTCTCATTTAATAATTCTTAAGTTGTCCTTGTCACCATCATCATTAGCAGCAGCAGAAATGGATCGTCTATATTACAAGGTTCCCAAGCACCGGAGTGCACATTCTCTCTCTCTCTCTCCTCTCTCTCTCTCTCTCTCTCTCTCTCTCTCTCTCTCTCTCTCTCCACACACACACACAAAACACACACACACATTCCTCCCCCCCTCTCCCCCCCTCCCTCTGTCTCTCTGTTTGTCTGTCTCTTCCCCCCTCCCTGCCTCCCTCTCTTCCCCCTCCCTTTCACTCTCTTTCGCCCTCTCTCCCTCTGTCTGTCTGTCTGTCTGTCTGTCTGTCTGTCTGTCTGTCTGTCTGTCTGTCTGTCTCTCTCTCTCTCTCTCTCTTGCGTGTGCACGCACACGTGCACACGTGCACACACACAAAGCAGTAAGAAGAGAAGCCAATCACAGCATCTTCCCATTTCACAGCATGTTGTCTGTAGGCCAGCCGACCACTGAGGCCATATCAGGCTATCTATCTCTGCAGTGTAGTCATGAAAACTAAAGAAATGAACAATCAGGTCAGAGAGGAAAACTGCAACAACCTCCATCACTACAGGAAACAAAAGAACAGCCAGGGAAAGGAAAACACTGTAACTTCACAGCTTGGTCTGTGATCATGTTGTGTGCTATGTTGTAGGGAAGACGCTACAACCTCACAGCTTGATATATTTTTTTTTATAATGATTTTTGGTATTCATTAATGCAGAGTTATCTCCCATGCTATGTGAGCATCAGTCTGATCTAGTAAAGAAAATCAATTATTAACAGCAACTTTGAGATATCATGTTGTTAGCTCATACTCATGGACATGATTGTTGATAGACTGATCTTGACTTGATTCATCTAAACTACAGTGAAAGTTCTTTATTTTCATTGTAAAATAATATTTTTCGCATGTGATGTCATGTTGGTATAAGGTACATTGATCTCACAAC
>CM060322.1:65746047-65768547 GCA_030674155.1 Stramonita haemastoma
AAAGAAGTGGGTTATTCTGGATCATTTTCCACTCGAGTAAGAAGAATTGGTTTACTCTAGATTTTTTTTCTATGACTTGAAAATAGGACTACATTCTGGATTTATCTTCTACATATGTAGAGGTAATTTCTGAATCATCCTCTAAAAGAGTTAAAAGTGGTGGTAGGCATTCCAGATTATTTTTCACACAAGATTAAAATATTCTGGACTATCTTCTACATGACTAAAAAGTAGTGATCAATTCTGATTTTCCTTCTACATGACTTTGTAGTGGTGTATTCTGGATTATCTTCTACACAAGTTAAAAGTTGCGCTGACATATTCTAGATAACCATCTACATGCAGGTAATACACAGGTATCACCGTATGTATTACAGATTATACTCACTTCTGTTTAAGACCCTACTTGAATGACTAGCACCCAGACCACAATTGGTGAAATAGAGGGAAAAGCTCAGTTTCAGGTAGAATTTCAACCATGAACCTCTTGCTTCTTAAGTAGGTGTTACTCAGAGACCCCCCTCCCCCCCCCCTCTCTCTCTCTCTCTCCCCCACCCTCTGTCTCTCTCCCCCACCCTCTGTCTCTCTCTCTTCCCCCCCTCTCTCTCTCCCTCTCTCTCCCTCTCCCCCCCCCCCCCCCCCCTCTCTCTCTCTCTCCCTCGACACAATATGGGGACAGCTATTGGCGAGAAATATCTACAACACTCACCTTGAGGCATTAACTATTATGACTTTTCATAACTGAAAAGTTAACATTTGTCTTCCCAGGTTACCTTGACAACCAAGTCTGCCAATTCAAGGTCATCAGGTAAAAATATGCAAAAAAAATAATTTGGACCTCACAAAACCCACACACAAACTTGCTCACACACAAACACAGTCACAACAAATACTGTAAATACTTAGTACACACACACACACACACACACACACACACACACACACACACACACACGTGTGTATACACTAAATACACACACACACACACACACACACACACACACACACACACACACACACACACACACACACACACACACACACACACACGTGTGTATACCCGCACACGAGTATATGAACATTAACATCCCCCACCTCTTCCCAACAAAGCAAGCACACATACACACACTTACACACACACACACACACACACACACACACACACACACACACACACACACACACTTACACACACACACACACACACACACACACACACACACACACACACACAACACACACACACACACTGTATACCAATACATGAGTACATAAACACACCCCCTCTTCGCAACAAAGTACACACACAAACACACAAACACACACTCACACACACACACACACACACACACAACCTAAGAACATTCACTGATACAGCTCCAGTGTTCAGTTTTTCAAAGAAATGCACCTCTTCCCAAAGAATTGGATGATGCTTTAGTCTGGATAATTTTTTTTTTTAATAAACTGAAATTTTGTTCTGCAAAAGTTTTGGGTGTTGTGTTCTTACTTTTTTTGCTCTTAGAAGAGATGCATCATGTGCAGAATATCCATACACTCTACACCGTCTGCCAAGAAATCCATATAGCAGATGCTGATCAATTGTATTGAACTAAGTGTGCTAGACAACCCTTAAGAGTGCATGCTGGGTATTTTTCTACAAGTCACACTAGAATGCTGATGTGAATCATAAGATTTGCAATTTGCAATTTTCATCTTCGGCATACAAGTTTAAACAAAGCAAGGGAAGGCATGGCAGACTGGCAAATAAGGTGATGTGTGACTATAACATTTTTATCCTTCAGTTGGCAAATAAGGTGACATGTGACTGTAACATTTCATCCTTCAGTCCTAGTGGACTGCCAAGAGTTGAACCCACAACTTCAGAACCATGGGATCAGAAGTCCACAGCCATACACTACTTGGCTACCAACAACACAGAGTATAGCAGCACACACCTCAAGGCGAACATGAACCGACAATCGTGTGGCTTGAAAGCACTTGCTACATTCAATACTGATTGACAGGCAGTTCATGTCTTTGACAGGCAGCGCACAAACAAGTAACTGTGACTATTATTTTGTTTTTCTCATACAACTCAACCAGCATTACAAGACTCTGAGATGGATGCAGTCAATCTACAATACAGGCCCAAAAGCCTAAAGACCTTTCCAAAATGGAACTTACTACATGGAAAGAAAGGCAGGGAGCAGCTATTGAAACAGAGAAATCCTAATATTCTGCCCAAGGCTTTGCTGCTGTTTTTTGTAACATCTTATTCTGTTGTGATTATATCTGGGGGGTCAACAAATTATTGCTTTTCTTTATATGAATAGTCAGAAATTAATCTTATTTCATAGCTCATCAAACCGACTTTATATATATATCAAAACAATGAGAAAGAAAACAATGAACTAAGTGAAAGAAGAGAAAATATCAATATCATCATTAATGGACAAGGACCTGCTCTAGGTATTTCTTCCTTTTGTTTATAGACACGCGAGTGAGTGACTGTTCCTGACCTTGTGGAAGAGTCACTGGGCACATGACAACATGTTTACAAATTTATGTAGTTGTTTCAGACAGAGAAAACCTGACAAACCCATCCCTCTCCAGGTCACAAACTGCAGGATGACATTATGGTATGTTCATGTCATCCATATCACTGGCCAAGCTGAACTACTCCTTTTTTCATTCCTTGGCTAGAGTAGATCTCCAAGTTTCACCATTGGTAAGATTTTGCAAATGTGATCATTTGGCCACCATGAAGGTATTTACTCACAGTGATGAGTCATTTATGAGTTCTATCTGCCCCTCCCTCCCCCTCCCCCCCCCCCCCTTTTTCCTTCAGCCTATAAACAAAACATCTGACTACATTATTTTTAGGGTTTTCATAAGTGCCTCTTACCATAGACTTTTCAAATTTTAAAATCTTTTTGCTGTGATGCATACATTGCAATAAATATTCAGTACAACAAGTTGCAATGAATAAATATTCAGAATAACAAGTTATGCAACAAGACATTCATTCATGTAATACTTTTCTCACCCCCGCCCCCCTTTTGAGTGCCCCGGGTGTGTGTGTGTGTGTGTGTGTGTGTGTGTGTGTGTGTGTGTGTGTGTGTGTGTCTTCAATTTTACATCTGTTCAATTAATTGATATTAGATGAGTGTGTGTATGTGTGTGCGCATGCATGCATGCTCGCATGCATGCATGCATGTATGTGTGTGTGCATGCATGCATGCATATGTGTGTGCCTCTGCATGTGTGTGTCTGCTCTGCATGTGTGTGTGCGCAGTGTGTGTGTGTGTGTGTGTTGTGTGTGTGTGTGTGTGTGTGTGTGTGTGTGTGTTTATATTTTTTATATTTTATTCTTTTATATCGAGGATAACAGAGTAAGCGATCATGTGCTTTTTTTCATCCGGTCCCCGTGTGCTATGCAGTTTTGTAAATGTATCTGTTCCCACCAGCACACGATGGCCTACTCTTACGAAAAGCGGAACAGGATTTAACGTTATGTGTGTGTGTGTGTGATGTGTGTGTGTGTGTGTGTGTGTGTGTAAACTAAATATAATTATGGTGATACTAGTCTTTTTACAGGTTGAGAAATTGGGGTTACAAAAATTATATTTTAGAAAAATCACAGCTTCAATTTTTTTAATTTTATATGCTTTCATTCCATCTGAACCAAAATGAAAAAAAAAAAAATCAAATTACAAACAGGTATCTAGATCCAATATGTTTCAAAGAAAACTAGAATGATTATTGATTAGATTTTGGGCTGTTATTGTGTCATCTTCAATGAAGAAAAATTCCTGTAAATTATATTCATGATATTTTGCACATAATACATAAACAAGGGGCATTTATCTGACCTTGTTTAAACTATCAAAGCATTCTTACAGAACATGGATTTGACTGTGTTTAAGATTCCCACATGTTTTCAAGTAAAAATACAAGAACTTTAAACTGATTCTATCCAAATAGGTTGTATTACCCTTGAAAGTAATAAATTAAAAAAAGTTTATTTTACAGAAAGTTCAAAATCATGTATAATGGAAGAGAAAGCTACATGTACTCTACCAGAGGCATGCACATTGTGGCTATTTCATTTCAATACATTACTTTATTACAAGTGATTTAAACTGGTAGATACAACAGTATTCCACATCCACAAGATTCATGTCTTTGCTACTACAACTATACAGTGATATGGTCATAAACGAGGACAAGATTTCACTTCATAATGGAATGTCCATATCCATATGTTCTCAAAAAGTATTTGAGAACAAAGTCATTTTCAATTTTTGCTATTTGCTTCCAGCAGGGAGGACAGTGTGTGTAAAGATGGGGAAATTTATCAAACTTGGGAAGGCTATGAAATAGTTTTGGATTTTGATTTACATATCACCAATTTAATGCTTGTCAATGGTCATTTAAGGTGAATTTTGATTTGTTGATTCTTACTTTGATTTTTACTTCATATATCGTTGTTGTTGTGCTGTGATTCCGAGCTTAACACCCTGGGGGTCACCCCGAATATGCACTCTTGACTTGCTCATCCCACCTGGGAATCACTGTGAGATAGGGCGTACACTAGATGAGATGTTTGCATGTATGACTTTTCAAATACCTCGCCATACAGGCAGCATACACCAACTTCAGAGGATTTTTTCTCCTTTAAGGAGACTGCAGGTTGTTATGTTAAGAGCTTGTCATGGCTGAAAGCAATCTCAACACAACAATTTTACAACATAACAACATTTTAAAGTAGGCCTTGGCACTTAGCTGACATCAATAACTGACACAGCTTTAGGCCTGAGCCAGACTTTATATCTCCATGTCCCAAAAGAGGCCAAAGGTTTAAATACTTGTGTGTGTGTGTGTGTGTGTGTGTGTGTGTGTGTGTGTGTGTGTGTGTGTGTGAGTGTGAGTGTGAGTGTGGTGTGTGTGTGTGTGTGAGTGTGTGTGAGTGAGTGTGAGTGAGTGTGAGTGTGTGGCGTGCGTGTACATGCGTACGTGCATGCGTACATGCATGCGCATGCATGTGCACAAACGCATGCATGCATGTGTACATGTGAGCGTGCATGCTGTCACTGAATTTATTGTTGTATATCATTTCTATTCTAAATACTGTGAAGAACTTAATGCCTGAAAAAGACCAAGCACTATTTAGTATTAATATTACAAATTACTATTGATCCATTCATTACTGTCCTGTTTCTACTCAGTCCTACACTGACGACACAAAGCTTTTTGACTTCAATTGTCCTTGGCATATCCAATGATATATATACTGTTGAAAACATGAGACCTGTACCAAAAATCTCAAGTCCTGGATGACTTCTGATTAATTAAAACTCAAGCATAATAAAGCTGGAATCCTTCTTAGAGTAAACCATGATGCATTTCCAAAAACCACAAATAGTATTTATTCAGGATGAAATTTCGAAGATATCATGTTGAAATTTCAAAGATCTGTACCTTTCACACCTTCGATAGAAATTCAGATATATATTCACTTCCTAGTAACA
Organism: Stramonita haemastoma; assembly: GCA_030674155.1. Classification (NCBI taxonomy): domain Eukaryota; kingdom Metazoa; phylum Mollusca; class Gastropoda; order Neogastropoda; family Muricidae; genus Stramonita; species Stramonita haemastoma. The sequence continues at coordinate 65,751,579 of CM060322.1, forward strand.
TGTCTTCCGACTTCATCTCTGAACAATAATGTTTCAAATTTCTGCCACTCTGCCTATACAGAAATCTGTCTGTTAAGTTTTATTCGTAGATGTATAGTCTTTTACCAGAGAATCAGCTAAAACCCTTGCTGAAGTGCTTTTGTTCTATCAAAACTTGACTACTGCAATTCACTTCTTAAAAACTGTCCACAGTATATCCTATGAAATATACACAGGACAAAAGTTTGTTTTTTTAAATACAGCTAGCTGCCAGAACTGTTCTTAGAACAAAAAACAACCCCTTGCTAAGCCTATCCTCCTGAAAATGTTCACTGGCTTCCTGTCTCAGCGATGTATAAAATAGAAGATAGCTATACTGCTTTTCAACTTTTTTACAGACTTTTTCCCAGCCTATATGCACAAACTTCTTTCAGCCTACTATTCTACAAGAAACCTCCCTCTTCTTCTTCTGACTGTTTACTATTCATTCCAAAAGTCAGAACAATAATTGTACACATGTGCACGTCAACAAGTGCTCTCACTCACCACACACACACACCACACACACACACACACACACACACACCACAAACACACACACACACACACACACAGCAGAAATCCCTGTTACTGACTATGTTACAGTTATTCTGAAGAAGGGAAGAGATTATAAGTTTATAGAGCTCTTTTCAAGTCAGAGACTGAATCAGAAACTGAGAAGAGGCAAGGGAAAATGTAAGATCATTTCACAGAGAGGATGCTGTGTGAGAGAAAGTACTTGAACCAGAGGATTTTAATTAAGATTATAACATAGAATGTGTAAGACTCTTGCACCATAGGAAGATTGCAGATATGGAGAAAGTATCAACTGAAGAAGATAACAAACAGGAGAGATTACAGCTCATCCAGCCATGATAGACTGAACAACACTCAAAACAAAAAGTTCTTTGGATGAGGTTTTAATTAAACCAAGGCTCCATGTTTTGAACGCTGAGGGCATTGTGCACACACATTATAAACCTGTTCCATCTTTCAGAAGAGTAGGCCATTTTATGCCAGTTGGAATGGATAATAATTCTTTTTTATAAAATGCCTGTGCATACGGGGGACAGGAGAGACTAGTCAGAACATTGCACTCGCAATCCAATGACCTAAGCTTGATTCCCGTTTGAGGGGGGTTTTCCCCTGGAGTTAACATCAGTGCTGACTCCACTCTCCCCGAAAGTCCTTCTGATGAGACTAGTATAAACTGAGGCCCTATGTGTGGATGTATGCAAATTATCTTGCACACATGTTAAATCCTGTTCCGCTTTTCGGAAGAGTAGGCCATTGTGTGCCAGTGGGAACAGATTTATAAAACTGCATACACATGGGGACTGGATGTAAAAAAGCATGAGTGCTTATTCTATTATCCTCAGTACAAAAGAATAAATAATAAAATCAAAATATAATAAAATAAACAAACAGGTGTCATGTTAAGACACCATCCCCAAATCAGAATCCGGCTACATTAGTGGTGGGTAGAAAAAAGGTCCACATGTATACAAACCAAGTTCTAGCAGAGGAATGGAAAAAAACAAAAACAGATTAAGTAGCAGCAGCAATAGAATAAAACAAAAACAACCAACATATGGTAATAAAAATAATAAAAGAGTGAACAGCTGTGTACATCACAAACATGAAACACTATCAATCAGAAATATATTTGATGAGCACTACAGGTACATGCAGATCACATCACAAAACATCAACCCTCCTGCATTTAATTACACTACAGTCCTGAAACACTGGGGGACTGGGGGACAGGGCAGCCTGGTGGTTTAGAGTGATGCCCATTGCGCTTGTTCATTGCTGACCAGATTTTGAATCTTGTTCAAAAGGATTTTCTTTCTGGAGTTAACATCAGGCCAACTCCACTCTCTCCTAATACTCTTCGGATGAGACTATAAACCAAGATCCTGTGTGTGAATACATGTAGAACATCTTGCGCACATGTTAAAACCTGTTCCACTTTTTGGAAGAGTAGGCCATTGTGTGCTACTGAGAATGGATAACAAAATTTACAAAACTGCATACACACGGGACTTGATGTTTAAAAAAAAACAAACATGAGTGCTTGTTCCATTATCTTTAAAATAAAATGATTTTTAAAAAGGAAATATATATATCATATATTTTCACTGACTCATGCATTTGGAACTTAAAGTCCCATTTTTATATAAAACAACTAAAGCTGAAGAAGTCAAAGCCAGGAAAGCAGCCTAGGAAAGCCCTGTACCTCAGCAGCCTCTGAGAACCAGGCAGGCCCCTCAGATATATACCAAGCACAGGAGTTTTGGGCCTTTGGATATTTCAAGAAATTAGAACATGACTGAAAAACATGTAAAAGCAGTGAAGGTAATGTGTTGAGGATAGTGGAATATCCTACAGCAAGACCTGCTATCACTCAAAACTGTTCAGTCACAGAGAGAGAGAGAGTAAAGTTGAATCTCCTGGCTTCTAATTTTCACTGTCACTTAAAACTGTCCACTAGACAACACTGGAAGCTGGAACACATCACCCCTCTCCATTGATGCTGAAAGAAAGAACACTGATCCCAGACCAGAAGAATTTGAGAGACATGAGGCAGTAGTACATGACAGCAGGGATGGAGGAAGTCACAAGATGGATGGGCCAGAGATGCAACAGAAGAAAAGCAACAGAAGAAAAACACAGTGCTTGTAAAGGATGGGACAGATATGGGGGTTGCATTCCTTTGAGACAGAGCAAGACAGATTGTAACTGACAGTACTCATGTGCTAGCAAAATACTTCCAACTCATCCCATCTCAAAAGCGCTAAAGAGTACCCAAGTTTAAACTTCTGCAATATAAAAATAGTTTTTATTCCCACATTTGTTGTTGTGATTAAATAAATGTCCCAGCGGCAATTTCCGATTTTTTCCCACCTGAATTCTGCTGCTTAATACGTGCATGACAATAAATCTGAACTGACCCAGAGCAAGCAAGTAAGCGAGAGAGAGAAAGGAGAGGGAGGAGGGAGGAGGGGGGGAGGGAGGGGAGGGGGGGAGGAGAGAGAGGAGAGAGGAGAGGAGGAGGAGAGGAGAGAGAGAGAGAGAGAGAGAGAGAGAAGAGGAGAGGGAGGGACGGGGGGGGGGGGGGGGGGGGAGATTCAGAGCTCAGGCAGAAAAGGGATGGAAAATTCTTGAAGCATAGAAAAGGCTACCTTTATCATTTTAAACTGTGTTCATTATTTTGATGGACAAACTAATTTCATTGATATTTGTTTAATCATACATCTTGTAACAGTTTAATTTATGTGCACATGCCAGTGGCGTGGTCCATGCATGTGTGTGTTGTGTGTGTGTGATGTGTGAGCTGTGTGATGTGATGTTGGTTTGGTTTTTTAAAATTCTATTTAAAAAGACTGTGTTCAATATCTTAATTGAATAAAGTACCAATTTAATTGATATTTGTCTTTCATACAATATGTTATAACAATTTCGTTTATGTCATAAAAATGCATGCACGTGTATGCAGAATGTTTCCATTGTATGTGTGTGTGTGGTGGGGGGGGGGGGGGGTCGAGTGTGTAGGTGTGTGGATGGTGGGTGGGTGGGTTGATGGGTGCAAGCCATGTCAGAGATGTTAATGATAGTGGGCATACTGGTGCGCACATGACTTTATGACTGGCTGCGGTATTGCTGTTTTGTGTTTGCTCTTTATATTGTGATGGGTGCGTGCCTGATGTTCAGAACCGTGTTGTGCAATATATCTGTGATATTTTTACATGTTTACTGTTTTCCTGTATGTCTTGTAACCCGCCTGAATTTCTTGGTCTTTGAGATAATAAAGTATTTGAATTTGAATTTGTGCTAAGCAAAGAAAAACCCTTTTCAGTCTTCTTCTTCATCGTCAACTGCTCAGACAGCAGCCACTCCTGTCTGTCATAAATATTCATGAGTGAAAATGTGCTACACTTCCATTATGTACCTGACAAGTCAGGCCTAGCACATCCAACTTTGGCGAGGAAGTGAATGGTTATCTTTAAGTCTTTCTGGAAAAAAGGCTGGAGAATGGACCAAGAAGGCAGAAAATAGACATGAGGAAGTGGCAGGAAGAAAAGGCAGAATGCTGAAACAGAGAAGGATAGAAAAGTGGGAATTCCTACCACAAAATTTTCGAACAGTGGAGATGCTATTCATATTGACAGGTATCAGGCATCCCCATAAGGAACCACCTGTTCAGTAAAACAAAAAAAAAATCTAAATAATAAAAAGACACCCTTTAACCCTAGTAGCCTGGTTCCTGGAACATTCCAGGATGACCTTTCAAAGCCACACAGCGGATCCCGAATATTCCAGGATGATGTAGGTGGTCATAAATGAAGGCTCACTTTTGCTTTAAAAGGTCACCCAATGAATGATAAGACTAGTGACTATAGTGTAGGGACACAAAAAGGGTTAAAGGTCGTTCAACACACAAGCATCAAAGATTTTGATTGGTTTAGAGGGTTAAATTTTTTTTCCAGACCAGTCACAGTCGTCTTGAACAAAAATGGCGGCCAAGCGTTTTGTGCCAGAATTTCTTGAAATGTTTTGCTTTTTTTTCCTTTTTTTTAAAACAATATTGACGGTCAAAAGGAGTTTTAGGGGCTGGATTTGGATGAATTAAACAATGACAGAGACAATGAGGTAAAGGTTGTGGAATATTTTTAAAAAACTTCGGAAAAATTGATTGTGATCCAACCAAATCGAGTTTTGCCAGGATGCACTTCTTCACTACTTGGCAATTTCGACATCATAAATTGTTTTACTTTATTTTGGCGCAACAAGGCTTCAAATAACTGTTGATAAGTCAAACTGATATGCTGCCATGTTTTTTGCATGACACAAAATCAAGCAATCATTGTAGTTCCATCATAGAAAGCCACTACTTCGCATGAAGTGAGTGTTCACCGCCATGACAATCGCGATGGTATCAATCATTTCACTGGACTTTTACAAGTATTTGACAACCGATAAAGCAACACAAGCTCCTTATTTTTTCAAAACTAATGTCAAGAGAGAGTATTTACCTAACCATGAAGATCGCGTTGGTGTTGATCGTTTCACTGGACTTTTCCGATTATTTGAGGACTGATAAAGCAACACAAGCTCTTTATTTTTTCAAAACTAATGTCAAGAGATAGTATTTACCTAATCATGACCTTTTTAAACTGCAACAACACTGCAAATCGTGTAAAAATTAATCTGGGGCTCCAATGTCACAACAGTGATTGGTAGTGCACACCCAATTTTTAAAATTTATTTTTTACAGCATCATAAACACTACATGCCGCTATAAAATTTTTACACTCATTTAAAACCCTGTACTTGTAGTCTAAGCTTTCCAGAGATTTACAGCTTTACACACTTAGTTCAGTATTACATACCAATATCAAGGGTTGTTAAACCCCAGCCTGCTTCAAAACAACACTGGTGGATGTTAATTCCGCCAGCAGCACAGAGAACCGCTGCCGTTAGTTCAGCGCTACCAGACACTCTGACATCTTTCGTGCCAACTTACTTGTCATTCTCCCTGCCTTTCTCTTCTCCTCTTGTGCACCATTCCTCCATGCTCTCTGTTGCTCACCCAGTCCAGGCTCCTCCTTCCCAGTGTCTCTGTGCTGATCCTATAAAACAGACAACAACAACAAAATCATTATTCTGACACATTAGTCTACTGAGAACAGATGACCTTATAAAACTGCATACAACAGGGGGACTGGATGTAAAAAAGCACAAGAGTGCTTATCCCATTATCCTTGATTTAAAAGAAGAAGAAGAAGAAGAAGAAGAAGAAGAAGAAGAAGAAGAAGAAGAAGAAGAAGAAGAAGTAGAAGAAGAAGAAGAAGAAGAAGAAGAAGAAGAACAAGAACAACAACAACAACAACAACAACAACAACAACAACAACAACAACAACAACAAAACACACACAAAAGTGAAATAATTAATTTGAAAAACAAAGATTATTGCAAGGTGTTTTTTTTTACGATTATGACAGCTAGGAGGAGTTTTAAAGGCTGAATTTGGTTCTGAATTTGGTTGAATTAAACAATGACAGAGACGGTGAGGTAAGGGTTGTGGAATATTTTTGAAAAACTTTGGAAAAATTTATCCTCATCCGACTGAATTGAGCTGTGCTAAGTGTTTTTTTGGGGGAACGGGGGAGGGTGTTTTTGAGGGTTTTTTAAATATTTTTATGAGATCAGATTTTCAGATGTTTTTCCTGTCATCAACTGTGATGTGATAAGAGTAAATGCGTAGTCTCAGGAATACTGAATAGGGAATCTTTGTACTTTTCCTATGGGGGGATTGTTTGGTTAGGGTTATTTTGGGGGGTTTTTTGCTGCCTCATCTTCTGTGACGTCCCTGTCTTGCTGTTCCCACACTATTTGCTTTTAATCTCCCCACCACAGCCATACCCAGAACCATTAGGTCTCATTCCTCCCCCCCCCCCCCCCCCCTTCCGGAGTCCACAGGGAGCCCATCAGTATTAGGCTGCAGTGGGGCCACCAGCCCTGCAATGCTGCTGGGTGACTTTGGTGGTGTTCAGTGGTGCCTGTTCTGAGCTAACATACACAGGACACCACCTACTAAGCCCCCTACTAACGACAGTATTAGCTCAGTCACGGAGCAAAAAAAAATAAATAAATAAAAAATGTTTAATATAAAAAAACAAAATTTTAAAAAAGCTCAGTCGCGGAGCCAGACTGAGTGAGTCACCCACCTGACAAGGCGACCACCACAACGTCGGTCCAATTACCTCTCCCCGTGAACCTCCAACCCCAAAGGCTTTGACACAATTTCTCACCTGAGGCACAAAAGTGTATTCATGAGGAAACCAAATCTGACGTCACTGTGAGGCCAGAGCAACTGGGCCATCGAATCAGAGGCAATATTATTATGCACGATGATCAATGGTAATGAAATGATGTAATAATGCTGCTGTGGAAGTGCATCTGCTTTGAGACTACTTGACAGGGTTTACTCTACGCTTACTATCATAATATTATCCCAGCAACAACCAGACCCGATGGATACAGGTACCTGCATGTTGGTCAGTAATTAGAGCAACACTCAAATTCGCATCCGTAAAGTGGATGAAGCTCGAACAGTGTGGTCAGTCTTCCCCAATAAGCCCACAGCTCACTCACTCCGGTAGGAGCCAGCCGGAGTCTGAAAAATCCCTATGAGTATGACTCATGGGATTTGAACAAGTGGTGCCAAGTTTTGCCTGATGCAATTCACTTATGTAAATCAAAGTTTAAAAAAAAAAAATTCTATGAATTGGAAAATGATGTGTTTTGGTATTAATTCATTCATGGATCTGGACAGATTAAAATTCCAAAGGAACAGATGTCAGATGAGATAGAAGAGTAGGGTGAATTAAAAAAAGTTCAGTAAACTGTTTGCATGCACATGTCAGAGTACTAGTAATTATACATTCTTGTGTGTATACAATTAATACTATTTCCTGTGTTGTTTTAGTTAAAGTCTGTTATGCTTGATGATATTAGACTATAAATTAAACATTCCAAATGGTAAAACTCTACAGATATAACCAAAAATACCCCCTACCCCTCAAAATAAATTCTCCCCCCCCCCCCCCCCCCCCCCCCCCCCAGCACAAAAAACTGAACAAAACAAAGAAAACCACCACCAAAAAACATAACAAGACTAAGTTCTGAACATATTCACTAATTGAAGTAATTCAGTTATCCACATGTATCCTGGCGAGGCGACCATCCTCAACCGGGCGGGTCCCCGGGTGGCGGATAGGGGGACGGCCCTCAGAAATGGGGTTAGCTGCGAAAGCAGTCCCGGACCAACTGGCGATGTTCCTACCAGGATGGGGCGGGACAAACAGGTGGCTGTTGTCTCCATGAAATATCCCATATGACCTATGACGGGAACATCACGCGATCAAGAGCCACGTTAAAAGCTCTGCCCCCTGGGCTCCCAGGGTAACAGGAGATAAGGGTGGGGTAACCCTGACAGAAACCTAGAGGGCTGAAGTCAGAGGTATCGGGCCATAGGCGCCCTCTTACAAATCACGATACCATGCAAAAAAACACATGAAGACACTGTCAGATATTAGTAAAAGTAATGGTGCTTGCCCTGTGAAGACCCTCCAGGCAGGTGCAGTGCTGGGCCCCGAGCCTCAACAGGGCCCACCCTCAGCTTCTGGAGGACCCTCTAAGCCTGTCATGTGGAGTCAGGGGACAGCAGAGGAGAGCAACTGGCCAACATAACAGAAGATGGCAACCCCTCATCATTATGCAGTGGAATGCAGGATCCACATGTATATAATTCTCTAATATAGATATTATTAGTATTAACCAGAATAAATTCAGTTTTTACATTACCATGAAATGTTCAACTCAGCAAGCGCATGTCACATTTTTTATAGTACTAAGTCTTCCAGTATTTAAACATAATTGAGACTTGAATTGTCTTATTGTCTAGGAAAATTTGGATAAACGAGTAATGCAATATTTCATGTCTGCCTTGAAAAGTTTCCATGTGTATGATTTTTTTCAATACTGAAATGATGACTCATTGACTGTCAATTCTCAAATCATTTGCCATCATGCCTCGCTTTGCTAAACAATCTGCTATTTCATTCAAACAGATTCTGTAAGAGCAACTGCTTTCCCGAGGTCAAGTTAAATCATTTGAAAAACAAAGAAACAGAGCAAAATATTTATGGCCCAACCAACTCAGTAGCTGGAAGGCCATGTTAAGACCATTTCTATTCACTAAAACAGATTAACAGAAACAAATTCAACTAAAAACAATAATCATGAATAAGACATGAGGTTATTCAATTCAAAAACAAACTACCAACAAAATTACCTACAATAACTTGAATAAGATACCAGGTTCTTCAATTCAAATATAAACTATTGGCACTAAAAGCTGAAAGGCAGACAAATTCATCAAACATAACACTGGGAAAATAAATCAGGCATTTGTTATCCATGCATGTGCATGTATTCATTGGTTAGAGCTGCATGGGTCACCAATAGTGAGATTCTTGAGTATGTGACCATTCAGGCAGCCGTATTCTATCTTCTGGGATGATGTCTAAACATGACAACAATGTACATGTATGCATACTGGTTTGTCTGGGGTTTGGTTTTGTTTTGTGGAGGGGGGGGGGGGGGGTTGTTTTGTTTGTGGGTTTTTTTTCTGCACTCTAGATGACCCTGGGGATGGTAACCCCCACCCTCCCACCCCCACCTCAAGCACAATGCATAATTTTCCATCATATGACAGAAAACAGTAGTTGCTGTCTGATCTTCAAAGAAGTAGAAAAAGAATAAGAATGTTCATGTTTCTTTAACCCACTGAATGCTGACAAGAATTATGGGATCTTCGATCTCTGATCTTTGATCTCTAGCATGGTGCATAGCACTGGCAGGTCTGCACTCAAGATGACCCTGGAGATCGTAAAAATCCCCCTTCAAGCACAATGTATTTGGGCTCATATGACAGAAAACAGTAGTTGTCTGATCGTTGGAAGGAGTAGAGAAGGAAAAAGAAAAATTTAGCAGCTGCCACTACGTAGATCTGAAACCACGTGTATCGTGGACCCAAGGCATTGAAGCAGAACACTTTAGTTACAAACTCACCTTGCCGGTATCTTCTCCTTGTATGCCACGATTTGCCATAGAATGTAATCCCACAATTTATCCACACTAAAATCGATGGATTAATTAATGCCACTGATCACTCATTAGCATTAAAATTGATAATTAGGGCTCTTTTTTTTTCAAGATGGCGACAACAGCGTTCCAGATGTTGCCAAAATTAGGCTGACCAATCAGTGGTCTTGGCGCATCGCATGCTGGTTCTCAAACGGGGTTCTGATTCTCAGTTTGTCTGTTTAGTAGACTAGTGGTGATCTCAATCGGCCTCTGTGTGTGTGTGTGTGTGTGTGTGTGTGTGTGTGTGTGTGTGTGTGTGTGTGTGTGTGATTAAATGTCTAACTGTACAAAATCCCCACATTTCGGACTTCACTCCATCCTCCTCTTGTTGATCAATGCCTGTCTACTTGTCCTTTCTTCTCTGTGTGCGTGTGCGTGCATGAGTGTATGTGTGCGTGCGCGCGCGCGTATGTGTGTGTGTGTGTGTGTGTGTGTGTGTGTGTGTGTGTGTGTGTGTGTGTGTGTGTGTGTGGTGTGTGTGTGCGTACGTATATGTATTGTTGCGTGCGTGTGCGTGCAATAGCATAAGTGTGCGTGCGTAAGTGTCCATCTAATTGAATATGTGTGCGTGCATAAGCGTATGTGTGCTTGCGCGCGCGCGCGCGCGTGTGTGCGTGTATGTGTGCTCTATTCTATTATTTGGAGTTATGTCTGCGTGCGCGCACGCGCGTGTGTGTATGTGTGTGTGTGTGTGTGTGTGTGTGTGTGTGTGTGTGTGTGTAGTGTTGTGTGTGTGTGTGTGTGTGTGTGTGTGTGTGTGTGTGTGTGTGTGTGTGGCTGTGTTTTCTATTCTTTTACTTCGAGGACAATGGAGTAGGACCTTGTTCAAAGAGTTGGTATGAATGGCAGGCAGATATTCAAATTGTTTTTAAAATCCGACACTCAAAATTAAAAAGGATACATGAATGTTAGATAATGTTCAGCTGCATACACAGTTTATGTTTTTCACAAATTTTGTCCGGAATGCCTTTAGTTTAAGTCTATTAATGAGACAAATAGTTGACCACACTTGAGAATTATCTACTCCAAAATGAGAAGAAAGAACATGAGTAAGCTTAGACAAGGCAGAAGAACTATATGGACAATATCCAGCGTCTACCTGTTTTTTTCTTGCGTGTTTCCAGCAGGCACTTTCAATCATGCTATAACCTTCATGTATAGAAAAAGGTATCCATAATACAGACACAATGTGAATATTTTGCCGTCGCAACTTTGTCAACTTTTTCATTATATATATTTATATTGTGATGCGATGGCACCCAACAAAAAGTGATGCCAGTACCTCGTAACATTAGAAAGTGTACATAATGATTCATTTCATTAATGAGACCATGTGTAATAACGGCCCTGAATCCTTTTGAAAATGAAAAGCTGACTTTGATTCATCACTGATCACAAAAAAAAAGAATCCGATGTATGATCCAAGGAAAATCAAGTAAATAATTTCAAGCCATTAAAATAGCAGTCAACTGTGCCGTGAAGATGGGGTGATTCCTCCCAATGTCGTATATTTTTTCAACCTTTAAAGACGGAATAATAAAGGCTACTCCTCCCTCATTGCTCTTGAGAAGGGACCCATCAGTATAGATTTTATGATGTGAAGGATAATTAGTGATTATATGATCTCTCACAAAGGTGCTAATGATATTACTTCCTTTCTCCTTTTTAAAGCTAGACTGATCAATGTCAACATTAGCTCTTTGAAGTTCCCATGACGGATAGAGAGATAAATGAGGCATAAGTAAAAAGGTAAAGGTGTCCCATAACCTGTGTGGTCGTAGGGGAGCAAAGTATCAGAGGCCTCAGCTTCTCTAGGGGCCAGCATGTTGAGGGCGGCGCCCATCTCTCCCTCGCTGCTTTATCTTCCCTGACCCTGAGGGCAGGTACCCATTTACAGCTGGGTGAACTGCGGGACTGTACTGAAGCCAAGGCGCGCAAACGGTCACGCATCCATTTGGTAACCACGCTCGACGCTGGTTAACATTGGCTGGGAGAAAGCAAGCACTCTGACCACTGAGCTATCCCGTCCACAAATGGACATAAACTGTTTAATCTCTTTTGGATTAATTTCAGATTTGTCAAAAATTGCGGAAGTGAAAGGACGGAAAGAAATAAGAGAAGAAATGGTCTTAGCTCTGTTCGAAAAGTGATTGTCGGATCTTAGATTGATCTCATTTTGAATATCATTTTCAACAGCAGAGCTCCTTATGACAAACTTTACCACTGTTAGTTCACGGTATTCATCTAGAGGTAAAATTCCCATTTCAGTTTATGTACCTAAAGATGAAGCGTAAGACGGTATACCCATTATTCAAGGCAGGACGGAAAGCTTTACAATCTAAGCATTTAAGTTTCTTTAGTAAATATTTTGGAGCACTAAACTACACTTCTTGCCCATACGTCAGTATAGAGCCAGAGCACTAACGATAGGTGTTTAGGTTTAGAACTGTTGTATTGTGTGCCCATCGCTGCTTGCTTAAAACTGTTAAGAAATTCAAATTTTCCTTACCTTATCTAACAAATATTCAATATGACGATTCCATGTTAGTTTTGATGTAAGATATACTCCTAAAAAAATTACGAAACATTTGTATTCAACGCACACATCATAAATTTTGAAAATAGGAAGGGATTATGGATCAACTCCATTATTACAGAGTACAATGTTAAGTTTTAGTCGATGACAACACGAATCCATTTTCAACCATATAAGCATTAAGCTTATTTAGTTCACGTTAATATATTTTTCTAATGTAATTTTTTTAAGTTGTCTTTTTGGTGTTATCTTCTCCATCGTTGTTGTCATCTACATGCAAAGATCATCTGCATATTGAACAAGAACAACGTTATTGGTCACTGATTTAGGAAGATCATAAAGTAAAATATTAAAGAGATAAGGAGCAATGATAGAGCCTTGAGGTATACCCATAGTAGGAAATCTCTGGGTAGAATACGTGTATCCTATTTTTACTCTTTTTACTTTTTATTTCTACAACTGAGAAAATTTGCAAAGAACGAGTAGAAGTGCCCAGATAGATTATTATTATATAAGTTTGTATAGCAATCTAGTAGGCCAGCCTGATTGAGGCTTTATTTATAATTAATATGTTTTTTTTTTTTTTTAAAGTAGCAAGAACATTCTTCCAGTGCGCAAATTGATGTTTAATGTGCGCAGTTAACTTTATTAGATGATCAACTACTGATGGGCCTTTTCAAAAACCTGCCTGATTAACTGGTTTTATTTTATTTTTATGGGAGTAATGTTCTAGTATGTTAAAAATGATCTTTTCCATAAGCTTTCCAGTGTGTGAAGTCAGTGCAATGGGTCTATAGCTTTTGATGTCTTCTTTGGATTTTCCTTGTTTTAATATAGGCTAGGGACAATAATGGACTGTTTCCAGATTAGGGGGAGTTTGCCCTCAGCCCAGTACTTCTAAAATAATTCAATTTTTTTCATTCAACACAAAAACAGATTTTTCTGGCAAATGCTTTAACATTTCATTTGACATAGCATCCATTCCGACTGATGTCCTCTTATTGCTTAGAGACTGTCTACCATCTTTTAGTTCTAGTAGTGTGATTAGTGCATTCATATAATTTGTATTATCAGAGATAGGATCTGTGTATAGATCTTTTTAGATCTTTTTGTATTTCTTCTAGACTGGTAGCGACTCGAGTTGAAGTTGAAGAAAGTAACTCTTCATTGCGTTGATACACATGTCAACAAAAGCTTCTCCCTTGTCTAAATTAGTAGAGAAATCTTTTCCATTTGTCTTGATTTGATAAGAGGTAAATTTACACCGTGTTTCATGTGGTTAACCCTTTTCCACAGCTCCCGTAGATCTCTATGAGAACCAACGTCTTTGCTGCATAGATTGGACCAGAAATCCCTTTTCCCTGTTGGATGACTCTATCAGCCTTTTGCTAGCTTTCTTCATCATAAGGTGATTTTCTAACCATTATTTTTTAAATTGGGTTTTAAACATTAATTTCCTTTTTATCCACAGCTTTCTGGCAGGCAGCGTTCCACCATATATTACCTCTATGTTTATCGGATCTTACAGACGGCAGTTTACAGATAGAATTACCTGCAGCCTTTAACATAGTGTCGGTAAGTTTAAAATAAAATTTGTTAATATTCTCATCTTTTAAAGAGTTGGTGTCTTCCGCTCTTAATAGGGGTAAAAACTTGATCCAATCACTGAATCAGCAACATTATCGTTATATTTTGGAATGGTATCCTTTACTTTGTCAGTTTGCACTGATTTACCATATAGAGTTGTAACAATTACTTGAATTAGCACATGGTCACTTCCCAATGTATGTTCAACGTTTCCCGTGTACAATGAGGAGCTAGAATGGGAGAAATGAAGGAGAGATCAATGGCACTAGCCCTTTGATTTGAAATATCGGGAATTCTCGTTATTCGACCATTGTTAAGGAGACAGAGAGATGAATCTACGATATTTTCCACAAAACGTCGACTGGTGATAGTTATACAGTTATACAGTGTGTGTGCGTGTATGTGCGCCCACGCGCGCGTGTCAATCAATCAATCAATCGATTTTTTAATTTCCAGATGGTACATTGAATAAGCATCGATTTGCTTTGCGCGTGCGTATGTCTGTGCGTGCGTACGTGTGTGTGTGGGGGGGGGGGGGGGGGGGGGGGGATTTATTCCGTAAGTCACTGCTTGAATACAAAAGGTTCCATTAATGTATTATTGAGGTTAAAGGTTTTAAAAAAAAAGTAGAAAGTATGAGGCCTATAATAGGTGATTTCTGGTCTGGAAAAGCAAAATTGTGTCTATTATAGATCATTTCTATGCTGGTTCATTTTCCAACTTTTGGTAATCTCCGAGCACATTTTGGTTAACAACTTTTTGTATAATTTAGAAACACTGTGTGTGTGTGTGTGTGTGTGTGTGTGTGTGTGTGTGTGTGTGTGTGTGTGTGTGTGTGTGTGTGTGTGTGGCGCGCGCGCGTGTGTGTGTGTGTGTGCGTGTGCGCTTGAGCGCGCGCTATTTATTTATTTTATTTAACTTAATTTAACTTACATTTAATTTTATTTTATACCGCTTAGCGCTATGTCACAGCAGATTTCTCTGCGTGACATGCGGGCTGCTCTCCCCGAGGAGAGCGCGTCGCCACAAGTGCAGCGCCATCTTTTTTTCTTTTTCCTTTCTGCAACTGATTTGTTTCCTTGTAAGAGTGGCTATTTTTCTACAGAATTTTGCCAGGGACAACCATATTGTTACTATGGGTTCTTTTACGTGCGCTGTATAATGATGTGTAACAAACGGGACCACGGTTTATCGTCTCATCTGAAAGACTAGCACGTAGACCACCACTCATGGTCTAATGGATGGGGGGAAAGTTTGGCCCAAAACGGGATTCGAACCACCGAACACTCCGACCCTGACTTTTCGCTTTCTAGACAGGCACGTTAGCCTACCTCTAGACCACCGATCCACAGGGATAAAATTAATGCTGACTCTACTCTCGCCAAAAGTCCTTCGATGAGACTATAAACAGAGGCCCCGTGTGTGAACGCACGCAGAACATCTTGCGCACACGTTAAATCTTGTTCCGCTTTTCAAAAGAGAAGGCCATTGTGAGCCAGTATACACACGGAGACTAGATGTAAAAAAAAAAAAAAAAAAAAAAAAAAAAACAACATAAAAAAGCACAGGGGAAGGAGGAGAGAGAGTGTGTGTGCAGGTGCGTGCGTGCGTGTGTGATAAAGTACAGATAGAAAATACTAAAATATCAGAAGGAAACAAAAGATGAAGGCCTATGCCTATAGGCCTAGATGCTGCATGCATAACTGACATGATGTGTAAGTAGCACTGACAGACTTACCTGACTGGGACTGTGGAAGGAATCTTGAATCCAGTGTTGAATGGATGAGGGTCAGCACAGCGAAGCACAATGTTGGCTACACACAGAATGGAGAAGAGGGAAAATGATAACACAGCCTACGCTTTAGGATGGATGGTGCTTGAGATAAAACAATGTCTGTGACTTCGTTTTCATGTCTATTCACTAATTAGTGATTTTAGACTCTGTGTGTGTGTGTGTGTGTGTGTGTGTGTGTGTGTGTGTGTGTGTGTGTGTGTGTGTGTGTGTGTGAAGAAAACTTAACTAGGTCTACTGATGCCGTCAACCACAAGTCAAAAATCGGATGTGTGAAAAGCCACAGTACGCACCATCAATGACTGGAGAGAAAGAGTGGCTGATTATATTCAACCACCATAATTAAGTCACACTGCTCACAGTAGATAGATAGTACATAAAACAAAGAAGAAGAAAAAAACTGAAAACTTCTTCATCTTAAAATATTGATCCTCAACTGGTTTACTTGGCAGGATACAAAAAACATAAGTTTCCCAGAAAATGGAAGCACACACACAGCACAATCTGTACTAGCCTAGATCGCCTCAATCACGTGTGAGCCCTTAGGCTACTAGGCCCCTACACTAGGCCTAGCCTACACTAGGCTAGCCTAAACAATGCGGCCTAGGCCCAGGCATGTGTGAAAAGAAAAACCCCTCACAGAGAGAGACAACAGTGCTGGATTTGATAGGGACGTACTGTTTACCTACCATGATAGGGGCCCTGGTGGAGGGGGGGGGGGGGGTGAGGGGGTAGTTGTGGCGGGCTACGGGTGTTGTGTGTGTGTGTGTAAGTGCACACTCGCGCGACTGAGGGGAATGTGGGGGGGGGGGGGGGGGGAGCGGGAGGGGGAGACAGTGAAGGTGGAGGCTGTGTATAACTGCCCTGATAACATATAGTGAGGATGGGGGTAGTAGGGAGAGGAGAGAGAAAGAGAGAGAGAGAGACAAGGCAAGGCAAGGCAAGGCAAGGCAAGGCAAAGTATTTTGTTCGAGGATAATAGATAAGCACTCGTGTGCTTTTTTACATCCAGTCCCCGTCCTTTTCAGGGATACATCAAGATGAAAAGATACTAAACAATGAAACTTTAGCAGTACCAAACAACACACAAGAATAAGGACACTATATATAACAGATAAGGTAATAAAAATGCACTCGACCAGAAGACAAAAATCAGAAGTCACAATAAAAAATTTTGATTATGGAAGAATAGAAAAGTGCTAATAGGTAAAGAGCAAACAAGAGAACAAGATGAAATAAACAACTGAAAACATCAATCCATCACCATCTGTCAAAAGTTATACATGTGATATAAATCATACATTTGGATAAAAAGGGGGGAA
>CM060322.1:65773547-65778547 GCA_030674155.1 Stramonita haemastoma
GAATTATGTGAATGTGTGTGTGTGAAGCGTGAGTATGTGCGTGCGTGAATGCGTGTGATAAGTGTCTGCCTGCAAGAAACATGCAGCACATGTATAATGTTCTAAATAATTACAAAATGTGTATGTCCAAATGTTATATGCTGTGTTCGCATTAATGCTAAATGATTGCTTAAATTTTTGGTAAATGGAAATCTCTCTCTCTCTCTCTCTCTCTCTCTCTCTCTCTCTCTCTCTCTCTCTTGGGGGGAGGGGGGAGGGGGGACGGGATAGCCTAGTGGTCAGAACATTGCGCTAGCACTTTGACAACCTGGGTTCGATTCCCGGTCGAGGGGATTTTTCTCCTGGAGTTAACATCAGTGCTGACTCCACTCTCCCCAAAAGCCTTTCGGATGAAACTAAAAACCGAGGCCCCGTGTGCGAACGCACGCAGAACATCTTACGCACACGTTAAATCCTGTTCCGCTTTTCGTAAGTGTAGGCCATCTGTGCAGGTGGGAACAGATGACATTTACAAAACTGCATACACACGGGGACTAGATTTTTAAAAAAAAAAAGCACATGAATGCTTATTCCATTATCCTCATATAAAAGAATAAACAAATTAAATAAATCTCTCGGACGGGATAGCCTAGTAGTCAGAACATTGCGTTAACAATTTGACGACCCAGGTTCGATTCCCGGTCGAGGGGATTTTTCTCCTGGAAATAACATCAGTGTTGTCTCCACTCTCCCCAAAAGCCTTTCGGATGAGACTAAAAACCGAGGCCCCGTGTGCGAACGCACGCAGAACATCTTACGCACACGTTAAATCCAGTTCCGCTTTTCGTAAGTGTAGGCCATCGTGTAGCCGGTGGGAACAGATGACATATACAAAACTGCATACACACGGGGACTGGATTTAAAAAAAAGCACATGAATGCTTATTCCATTATCCTCATATAAAAGAATAAATAAATTAAATTAAATAAATCTCTCAGACGGGATAGCCTAGTGGTCAGAACAATACGCTCGCAATCTGACGACCTGGGTTCGATTCCTGTTCGAGGATATTTTTCTCCTGGAGTTTAACATCAGTGCTGATTCCACTCTCCCCCAAAGTCCTTCGGATGAGACTATAAACCGAGGTCCCGTGTGAGAACGCACGCAGAACATCTTGCGCACACGTTAAATCCTGTTCGGCTTTTCGTAAGAGTAGGCCATCGTGTGCCGGTGGGAAACAGATGACATTTACCAAACTGCTTACACACGGGGACTGGATGTAAAAAAGGCATTGACTGCTTTATTCCATTATCCTCGATATAAAAGAATAAATACATAAATAAATAGACACAACACACACACACACACACACACACACACACACACACACACACACACACACACACACACACGTCTCTCTCTCTCTCTCTCTCTCTCCTCTCTCTCACACACACACACACACACACACACACACACACACACACACACACACACACACACACACACACACACACACACACACACACACACACACACACTCTGCCTACATAGTATATAGGCTAGCTAGCATCACGGATGGAATAACGATTTATTTATTCAACTTTGACCACTTGAAACCTTCCAGCTGTCTCCTCCCTTTCACGGTCTGGCACTGGCTGACACTTCCCACGCTAGCCTAGTTTAATATAATAGCCGAGCCTGTCTTTCTCTCACCCCTCTGCAACCCCCCCCCCCCCCCCCCCCCTCTCTCTCTCTCTCCTCTCTCTCTCTCTCTCTCTCTCCTCTCTCTCTCTCCCCTCTCTCTCTGTCTCTGTCTCTAGCCTAGTGGTCAGAAACATTGCGCTCGCAATTTGACGACCCGGGTTCGAGTCCGGTTCGAGGAGGAGGATATTTTTCTCCTGGATTAACATCAGTGCTGACTCCACTCTCCCCAAACGTCCTTGGATGAGACTTTAAAACCGAGGCCTTAAACCGAGGCCCCGTGTACGAACGCACGCATAACATCTTGCGCACACGTTAAACCCTGTTCCGCTTTTCGTAAGAATAGGCCATCGTGTGCCAGTGGGAACAGATGACATTTACAATACTGTATACACACAGGGACTGGATGAAAAAAAGCACAAGAGTGCTTATTCTTATCCTCGATATAAAAGAAGAAGAAGAAGAAGAAGAAGAAGAAGAAGAAGAAGAAGAAGAAGAAGAAGAAGAAGAATCTCTTCTCTTTTACTGTATCTGTTCAGTTGTGCTAGCCTATAGATCTATATGTAATAGGCCTACGCCCTGCTATGAAACGTGCTTGCTCTTCAGCAATGATGGTCTCTGCTTGTGGCTTCAGTCTGTCCAATATAATCCTCAACATGACCTTGCTTGGGTGGCATATGGGCTGATAGGGCGGTAATTCTGGCACTGCTGCAGGTTTCCTTTCTTGGGGAGGGTGATGATGAGTGACTGTGTCCACATCTACTGTGTCCAAAGGCCTAATCTACTTTTTTTAAAACGTTTGGCCTTGTACATGTGGATTAAATCTCGGGCTAAGAATCCTATAATAGTCGCTCATTTGGACTCTCTCTGTGTCTCTCTCTCACACACACACACGCACGCGCGCGCACGCACGTACGCGCGCACGCACGCACGTACGCGCGCACGCACGCACGTACCGCGCACGCACGTACACGCACGCGCGCACCCCCCCCCAAAAAAAAAAAAAAAAAAAAAAAAAAAAATAATTAAATTATATAATTTATATAATATTATTATATATATTATATATTTATATATTTTGGGGGGAAGACGTCTCTCAAAAACGGATTTAATCTACTCTTTTCAAAACATGGCCCCATACATGTGGATTAAGTCAGTCTCTGGGCTTAAGAATGGTATAATAGTCGCTCATTACAGAATTTTATTTATAAACTTTTCATCCTACTAATTTTAATGACTTTATATATACTTCAATATTCGAAATACCAATACACCCTCCTTCCAAATCGTGGACAGCAATTTTAAAAAAATCGGTCTTTTTGTCACACACAAATTCAAAGCACATTTTTTTGTAGTTGTTTGATGGGAATTTCAGGAGGATTGGGTGGCAGAATACACAGATAGATATATCAGTGTTGAGAGTAGAAGTGATTTTATTCTAGCAGAATGCACAGATAGATATATCAGTGTTGAGAGAAGAAGTGTTTTATTCTAGCAGAATGCACAGATAGATATATCAGTGTTGAGAGTAGAAGTGATTTTATTCTAGCAGAATGCACAGATGATATGATTATCAGTGTTGAGAGTAGAAGTGCTTTTATTCTAGCAGAATACACAGATAGATATATCAGTGTTGAGAGTAGAAGTGATTTTATTCTAGCAGAATGCACAGATAGATATATCAGTGTTGAGAGTAGAAGTGATTTTATTCTAGCAGAATGCACAGATAGATATATCAGTGTTGAGAGTAGAAGTGATTTTATTCTAGCAGAATACACAGATAGATATTATATCAGTGTTGAGAGTAGAAGTGATTTTATTCTAGCAGAATACACAGATAGATATTATATCAGTGTTGAGAGTAGAAGTGGTTTTATTCTAGAGTATGCTAGATCAGTTTAGAGAGTAGAAGTGATTTTAGTACCACTATTCTCCCTGAAGGTGTAAGTAACTGTTCTTTGCAACCATATTCTGAATAGAGTTTTTATTTCCAGGAGTTTATCGTCTGTGTTTATTTCTGTCATTTGTGAGAGATCATTTGTGAACCAAAGTCCTAATATTTTAAACTCTTCAGGAGGGGTTCCATTCCATCTTTTTATCTGTCAACAATCTGTTTAGACAGTTCTTTTTGTTTCCCAGCAAAACATTCAACAAGTCTGCAGTTAACACCAGTGCCCACTTATTCCATTAACCTCGGAATAAAAGACTAAATAATTAAATAGATAAATTAAATCTCTCTGTCTCTATCTCTGTCTCTGTCTCTGCCCTCTGTCTCTCTCTCTCTCTTTTCCCCTGGAGTTATAACATCAGTGCTGACTCCACTCTCCCCAAAAGTCCTTCAGGTGAGACTATAAACTGTGGCCCCTTGTGCCAACGCACACAGAACATTTTGCGCACACGTTAAATCCTGTTCCGCTTTTCTAAGAGTAGGCCTATTGTGTGCCGGTGGGAACGGATAGCCTAGTGGTCAGAACATTGCGCTGGCAATTTGACGACCCGAGTTCGAGTCCGAGGAGATTTTTCTCCTGGAGTTAACATCAGTGCTGACTCCACTCTCCTCAAAAGTCTTCGGATGAGACTTTAAACCGAGGCCCCGTGTGCGAACGCATCGCAGAACATCTTGCGCACACGTTAAATCCTGTTCCGCTTTTCGTAAGAGTAGGCCATCGTGTGCCGGTGGGAACAGATGACATTTACAAAACTGCATACACACGGGGACTGGACGTAAAAGAGCACAAGAGTGCTTATCCCATTATCCTCGATATAAAAGAATAAATCAAATCAAACCTCTCTGGTATTGGTGGTTTCTGGGTTAAGGCTTGGTGTTAAATTTCCCCCCCCCCCCCCTTTTTTTTTAAAGCTATATCCTTAATCAGGGCAAGGGCCAGATGAAAAAAAGCATGTAATACTCTGTAACCCTTGAAAAATAAAGATTATTCATTCATTTATTTATTCATTCATTCTCTCTGAGGATTAAGAATAGGTGGTTTAAGACAGGGAATGTCATACAGTACGTGGCTACTCTGACTTATTCAACAGATCTGTCCAGAAAAGATTGAGAGACAGCCCAGGCCCAAGAAACCAACACTTCAGAAAGAATGCATGGGAACTGTCCTTCAAGCAGATGGTGAAGATTTAGAGGCATGCCAGTCTGGTGACATTGTGATGGAATAGGCATGCAAACCAGACACTGATTTAGAAGGTGTGTACTGGTTTGTCAAACAGCAAGACAAAAACTTGATAAAAGCAAAAAAGAACCTACCAAACTCACCAGTTTGCAAGGAGGGAAGCCAAGCGAATCCAGGACAGACGACAATGGC
>CM060322.1:65786047-65801047 GCA_030674155.1 Stramonita haemastoma
CCCAAGACATTCATACAAATTCTTACGGTAAAGCCTTACTAAGCATGTGCACTGCTCTAAATTTGGTTGTCTTAAACGGGGTATGTAATGGCGACCTAGAAGGACGCTATACGTACACAAGTGAGAGTGGATGCAGTGTGAATGACTATTTCATTTTTTCAACTGACCTGTATGAAGAGTTGTCTGAGTTGTGTGAACTAGTTATTGCTGAGCGAATGGAATCTGACCACTTTCCTCTTGAATGTCGATTTAAGTTATCAAAAAATGCCTTGTCTATAGATGGAAAAGCTACTGATGCTCTTGTTGTAGTAGAAAAGTTCATTTGGTGTGAGGAAAATAGTAACAATTTTTGTAGTAATTTATGTAAAGAAGAAATGTCCTGTAAATTGAAAACAGCAATAGCACAGATTGATGAAAATGTTAACACTGCTTTGGAAACATTCAACGGTTGTATTCGAGAATGTGCAGAATGTATGAAAAAGAAAATTAAGATTGATCAAAAAAGAAATAAGGCAGGCTGGTTTGATAGTGAATGTAACATGGAAAGACGGAGAGTACGCAGATTATTAAGAACATTTCGTAGAACACTAGACAAAACCGATAAGGATCTTTATGTTAGAGCACGTAGGGAATATAAGAACATTTTACTTAGGAAGAAGAAGACTTTCAATGAGAAATTGTTAAACGACTTAGTATCTAGTATTAACGATCAGAAACAGTTTTGGAGCTACATGAATAATGTATCTTTGAAAAAGAGTCAGCCCAGGAACAGCATCTCTGTCGATGACTGGTTCCAGCACTTCAAAGCATTACTTGAAGAAGATGTACCTTTCTCTAATGATAATGTCAATAATTTTCAGGAGACTGACCATGATCAGGATATAATGGATCGACCAATATCTCATGATGAAGTTTTCACTGCAATTCGTAAAATTAGGAATCGAAAAGCAGCAGGCCCTGATGGAATTATTGGAGAACTATTAAAAGCACCTTGTCAATTAATTCTTGACTTTTTTGTAAAGTTGTGTAACACTCTATTCGACAAAGGTATTTTTCCAGAGAACTGGTGTGAGTCCATCATTCTTCCGTTATATAAGAAAGGTAACGTAAATGATACTAATAATTATAGAGGCATTTCGTTGTCTGATATCAGTAGTAAAGTGTATAGTACTATAATCAATAGTAGGCTTCAGGAATATGTAGAGCAAAACAATATTACAGGTGAACATCAAGCTGGTTTTAAACGAGGATACTCAACAACTGATCATATGTTCACACTTTTGGCTTTTGTTCAGAAACAGTTTTCATTTAACTGGAAACTTTATGTAGCATTTATTGATTTTGAAAAGGCCTTTGATTCCATCAATAGAAATTTGTTATGGCCAATTTTGATTAAGAACGGAATTAATGGTAAATTATTTCGATGTGTTAAGAGTATGTATAACTCAGTTAAAACAAGAGTAAGATGTGGGGATAAACTGTCTAACTATATAAACTGTACCAAAGGTGTAAAACAATGGGATGTGTGTAGCCCTATTTTGTTTTCGCTGTTTATAAATGAATTAGCAATAGAAATCATTGAAATGGGTAGACACGGTACAAATTTTACTGTTGATTCTGTTGAATTATTCATATTGTTATTGGCTGATGATATGGTGTTGTTTTCAGAGACAGTTGTTGGTTTACAGACTCAGCTTAACAGCTTACAAAGTGCAGCCAATAAATTACAATTAAAGGTTAACTTAACCAAAAGTAATATTGTTGTATTTAGAAAAGGTGGGTTCTTGGCAGCCAGAGAAAGATGGGTATATGCTGGTGCCTCGTTGTCTGTTGTGAACGCCTATAGGTATCTAGGAATTATTTTTTCTACTCGTTTGAGTTTTGTTGCTGCATGTAAGGATCTGTGCAGTAAAGCAAAGCATGTGCTTTTCTGTATAATGAGGAAACTGTATGCACTGAATAACAACTCTTTGGACCTATTTCTTAAAATTTTTTATTCTCAAATACAACCTAGAGTTCAATATGGTTCCGAATTGTGGGGTATGGACAAAAAAGCAGTTACACAATGCGAGTCTGTTCATTTATTTGGTCTCAAAAGGTTTCTAGGTGTTGACATGAGAACTCCAAATGATTTAGTTTATGGAGAATGTAATAGATATCCTATCTACATTAATTCTGCTGTTAGATGTTTCCGTTACTGGCTTAAATTAGTAAAGATGAGTAGTGAAAGACTTCCGCGGAAAGCATATAACATGATATTTGATTTAGACACAAGGGGTAAAGTCAACTGGGTTTCAAACATACGGATATGTCTGTTTGAGCTTGGGTTCGGATATGTTTGGATGTTTCAAGGGGTAGCAGAAGAAAAAATGTTTATACAGATATTTCGCCAACGCTTGATTGATTGTAGATGGCAAAGCTGGGAAAGTCACATTCAATCAAGTGACAGATTTGACATATACAGGATCTACAGCTCTACCCATGTTGTGAAGAAGTATCTTTCCTTAAATTTAGATAGACATTTAAGAGTAATTACAACGAAATTTCGGTTTGGTATTTCAGAAGTGATGAAACATGCCTATCGCTTTAAACGTACTTGTGCCACTGATATGTTGTGCCCCTTATGTAAAGAACAAGATGAAGATGAGGTCCACTTTGTTTTGAAATGTGACACCCTTTGTGATCTCCGTGAAAGATTCATCCCGAAAAAATTCTACGCACAACCAAGCCTATTTCGTCTATGTTTATTGATGTCATCTGAAAACGAAAGTATTGTTCGTAACTTTGCAATGTACTTATTTAAAGCTTTCCAACTGCGAGAAAAAGCTACGTCTTGACTTTTTTGATACTGCATTTTGATAGGACACGTAATATTTCTTTTCTTTTCTTGCCTTTATGTTCAGTTTTATCATTTGTTGCCCCTCTGTTCATAAGGGGCTGTGGCCTTACGTGAATAAAACATCTGAAGTCTGATGTCTGAAGTCTCTCTCTCTCTCTCTCCTCGATATAAAAGAATCAATCAATCAATCAAGCAATCAATCAATCTCTCTCTCTCTCTCTCTCCTCTCTCTCTCTCTCTCTCTCTCTCTCTCTCTCTCTCTCTCTCTCTCTCTCTCTCTCTCTTTTCGTAAGAGTAGGCCATCGTGTGCCGGTGGGAACAGATGACAATATTTACAAAAACTGCATACACATGGGACTGATGAAAAAAAGCACATGATTGCTTATTCTGTTATCCTCGATATAAAAAGAGTAAATAAATAAAAAATCTGTCTCTGTCTCTGTCTCTGTCTCTCTCTCTGTCTCTCTCTCTGTCTCTCTCTCTCTCTCTCTCTCTCTCTCTCTCTCTCTCTCTCTCTCTCATCCTGGAATAAAAGAATTTGCCTTGCCTTGCCTTGCCTTGCCTTGTCTCTCTGTGGCAGTGCTGTGTGTGTGTGCGTGCATGCGCGCATGTGTGTGTAGTACAAAAACTTTCAGTCATTTCAGTGATTACAGTCGATTAGCATAACAAGGGCAACTTCCATATGATATTAGGACTATAGAGAGCAAGTTATATTATTGTTGTTGTTTTTGGGATTTAATTAATGTCCTAGCCGAAATTTCGGATTTAGGGACTGAGCCAGTCTAAAACAAGCCCCCCCCCCCCCCCTCCTTTCTCTTTAGAAGGGTGGGGGGGGGGGGGAATCAGGTCACGTGACCTACCTCATTGCAAAATGGCTGATGTTTACATTTTGTTTCTACTTTCAATTCAAGCAGAAACGTGACTCGTTTGAAGACATGAACGCTTCAAGTGGCTCAGAAATGCAAGCCCAAGTGAGAAAAACACCTTGCATTTGCTCACAGTGCAAAGCATTGAAGGGAGTGGATGAATTGATGAGAATCGGCACAAAGTCTGTTCTAAAAGGGAGATCTGTGGGTCTGCTTCGCTGTCAACATGGATGCCTACCAGGTGGTTTTGCTTGGGAAGAAAGCTTGTACTGGGCTCAAACATGAATCGTATCAGGCGGTTGTGAAGAAAAAGGTGCAAGCAATCGGTATAGGGGATAGAAGGTTTCCTAACTGAAATAGGGGTAGAAGAACACAAGCCCAACAATTTTACTGGTAGGTGTTTTCCTCTCTCTCTCTCTCTCTCTCTCTCTCTCTCTCTCTCTCTCTCTCTCTCTCTCTCTCTCTCTCTCCCCCCCTCTCTCTCTCTCTCTCTGTTATCAGTTTGATTGGTTTTGGTTTTTTAATTTTATTTTTATCATAATCATCATTTGATTTTTTTTCTTATTTTAGGTCTGTGTGTGTGCGCTCACATTTTATTATTATCTTTTGGCCTTGCTTCTTGTCTTCTGTTTGTAACTGTTCTGTTGTCTCTTGTTTTTGTTATTTGGTTCAGTTTTGTTGTTAGAGGAGTTTTTATATTGAAGTAATCCCTGATAAGGGTGGGGACTACATGTAAAAAAGCACATGAGTGCTTATTCATTATCCTCAAAACAACAAAAAAAAAGACTTGACTCTCTCTCTCTCTCTCTCTCTCTCTCTCTCTCTCTCTCTCTTCTCTCTCTCTCTCTCTCTCTCTCTCTCTCTCTCTTCTCTGTGTTTCATTGTGTGGTGTGTGTGTGTGTGTGTGTGTGTGTGTGTGTGTGTGTGTGTGTGTGTGTGTGTGTGTGGGTGTGTGTTTATTTATTTATTTATTTTATTTTATTCATTTTATTTAATCTTTTATATCGAGGATGATGGAATAAGCACTCATGTGCTTTTTTTACATCCAGTCCCTGTATGTATGGAGTTTTGTAAATTTTGTCATCTGTTCCCACCGACACTCAATGGCCTACTCTTACAAAAAGCGGAACAGGATTTAATGTGGTGCGCAAGATGTTAAGCATGCATTCGCACATGGAGCCTCGGTTTATAGTCTCATCTGAGAACTTTTGGGGAGAGTGGAGTCAGCCCTGATGTAAGCTCCAAGGGTAAAATCCCCTTGACCAGGATTTGAACCCAGGTCATCAAATTGCGAGCACAATGTTCTGACCACTAGGCTATCATGTCACCCTGTGTGAGTGTGTGTGTGTGTGTGTGTGTGTGTGTGTGTGTGTGTGTGTGTGTGTGTGTGTGTGTGTGTGTGTTTGGTCTTCAGTTTTAGGTCTGTTCACATAAAAGTAATATTAGACACAAAAAAGGGGGCGGGGGGGGGGGGGGGGAGGCAATAGACATGAACCAATCTAAGAGTGTGCACATTTATGTGTAGAAGTGTGAATGAAAGCATTATGATCAAGGATGTGTGTGTGTGTGTGTGTGTGTGTGTGTGTGTGTGTGTGTGTGTGTGTGTGTGTGTGTGTGGTGTGTGTGTGAGGTGGAGTGAGTGTGTGTGTGAGTGTGTGTGTGTTTTATTTTGACATATAATTTTAAGTAGTTTAAGTAGTTTAAGATCACAAATAAGTTATGATGGTGAATTAGGAAACATATATATATGAATGTGTTGATTGATTGACTTATTTTTTATTCATTTATTTATTTATTCTTTTATATCAAGGATAATGGAATAAACAGTCATGTGTTGTTTTTTTCATGTAGTCCCCATGTGTATGCAATTTTGTAAATTTTGTCATCTGTTTCCACCGGCACACAATGGCCCACTCTTTCAAAAAGTGGAACAGGATTTAATGTGTGTGCAAGATGTTCTGCATGTGTTCGCACATGGGCCTTAGTTTATAGTGTCATCTGAAGGACTTTTAGGGAGAGTGTAGCCTGCACTGATACTAACTCAAGGGGAGAATATTTCCTTGAATGGGATTTGAACCTGGGTTGTCAGATTGCAAGCGTAATGTTCTGACCACTAGGCTATCCTGTCCCCAGTGTGTGTGTGTGTGTGTGTGTGTTTGTGTGTGTGTGTGTGTGTGTGTGTGTGTGTGTGTGTGTGTGTGTGTGTGTGAGAGAGAGAGAGAGAGAGAGAGAGAGAGAGAGAGAGAGAGAGAGAGAGAGAGAGAGAGAGAGAGGAGAGAGAGAGTTTAAGACTATAAACCAAGTACTTTTGGGGAGAGCAGAGTCAGCACTGATGTTAACTCTAAGCGAAAAAATCCCCTGAGAATCAAACCTGGATCATCAAATTGCCAGCCCAATGTTCTGGCCACTAGGCTATCCTGTCCCCCATGTAATTTAGGAAATGGAGAAATGGAAAGGTGTGGCATTTTTGCGACATGTGGAGGTGGAGGCTCCCTGACGGGGAAGTGGGTGGTACATAAGAAAAATGACTAAAATGGCAATGCCAATCACGAAGAATGAACTGTAAATCTCATCCCTTTTCTTATCTGTTGTATCAAACAGCTCACTTTTGCTTGACCCTTGTCTATGCTGCTTCACCCACCTCAGTCCCCTCTTCTTGCCTGTGCAGTGAGTGGGATTTGGCAGACTGGACACCTCCCTCCCCTCTCTCTCTCTCATCAGAAAACTTTAATTATCATCATCACTCCCTTTATTACTGTCAGAACATTCAGTCTGATGCACTTCAATAACTTTATTAAGACCGAAACGTTGTCTTCCTCGTCTTTTATTGCGTTTTGTTGTTGCTAAGGTGAAGCATTTTTGACACTGACAATAACGAAATGCAGTGGGTCAGAGGTCATGACCCAGCATAGGCCTAGCAAAACATTAAGACAGACCTACGTTCTGATTGGTTGCTTTCGACAGAGAACAAGGCCTGCAATGCTATTATTAGCACTTTATGGTGCTAGTCTCTGAATTGAAAACTGTCTAAACCTCCCATTCCCGATTGGAACATTCGTGCAAAACTGTTGTGTAACGAATGCTGTTGATCAGAAACATTGGGGCAGAGAGAGTGAATTAAAATCCAATTTTTTAAAACAAAAAACCGGAAAATCGAAAACACTGTCTGCTATCTTCAGGGACAATCTGACTTCCCCTCACGTTGTCTGCTATCGTTCAGATACTATGCCTTGTCTCCCCTTACGGTCTACAATGCATGCACGAGGCACCTCTTTCAAAACAAACATGGCAGAAAGAAAATATTGACAAAAATTACACATTCACAAGCAAAGATGTGGAGTAAACACAAAATTACCGTAGCAGGCCAGGATGGGGCTATAAAAGGTACAATTGTGAATATAGATCTATGCATAAACAGCAAAATTGACTATTGGTTTCGCCTGTGGCATTAGCTAGGCTTGTGAAATTTAATCTTCTATTCCCATGTGGTGTCTAAAAGTAGAACACGTTGAAAAATAACAAACCAGGGCACTTAGGTCATAAAGCACTGATTTCTTAGCAATTCATGGAATAGTGAACCTTTTGCACTTGGATAATCAGTTGATTGTTAAAACTCATAGTAACTGATTTTGCAGTTGCATGGTATAGAACAATCTCTAATCTGCTGCTGTATGGGACAGCAGCAAAGCCCACACACAGGGCTTGGTTTTCTGGCCATGCAAAATGTCATAGTGATTCCACTCCATCAGATGTATTTTTGATCTGCTAGTGTACAGGGGCTTGTTCCACTTTTCGTAAAAGTAGGCTATTGTGTGCTGATGGGAACTGATGACAAATTTTACAAAACTGCATACACATGGGGACCAGATGTAAAAAAGCAAATGGGTGATTATTCCATTATCCTTAAAAAAAATAAAGCAACGATTATATAATGTTTGTTAAGGCAATTTGCATGCATTTACACTCGGATGTCGGTTTATAGTCTCATCAGAAGGATGTGTATGTGTATCACTGATGTGTGTGTATGTGTGTGTGTGTGTGTGTGTGTGTGTGTGTGTGTGTGTGCGCATGTTTGCACACTCTTGTGAGCACGTCCCTCTCTTTCCTTTTGTTGACATTTTATAATTGTTTTGGTTCTTTTCACTTTTTATTTCATCAATAATGGGTGGGTTTTATTTCTTTCTTGGATGATAATGAACTCTCTCTCTCTCTCTCTCTCTCTCTCTCTCTCTCTCTCTCTCTCTCTCTCTCTCTCTTCTCTCTCTCTCTCTCTCTCAGAAAACCCCTGATATTACTGACAAATATAGGGTACTGAGCAACCACCTTTTGTCACAGTTTCAGAGACAAGTCTGCTGTTCACAGACAAACAAACATTGTAATCACCTAATCAAGATGTCAGACTGCCCTGAAGAGGTCAGTGACGCAGTGACTCACTCAGGATGGTGTGTTTGCAGGATGAACAGACAGACAGATGGATGGACAGACAGATGGCTGCAGAATGACCAACTCAGTTACAGTCCATACTGGTGGCTGCACAGGTCTGTAAGTCATTGCTGTGCCTACCTGGCAAGTACCAGCAAGGTATGTGCGATTTGGCGTCTGTTGAAACTTCTGTCTGTTCTGTTGGCGTGTGTGTGTGTGTGTGTGTGTGTGTGTGTGTGTGTGTGTGTGTGTGTGTGTGTGTGTGTGTGTGTGTGTGTGTGTGTTGTTTGAAATTCTTTTATTTTAAGAAAAATAGAAGAAGCACTTGCCTTTTTATTTTTTTTTACATCCAGTCCTGTGTGTATAAGTTTTATGAATTTTGTCATCGTTCCCACCGGCACACAATGGGCCTACTCTTTCGAAAAAGCGAAATAGGTTTTAATGTGTGCAAGAAGTTCTACATACATGCATTCGAACATGGGACTTCAGTTTAAAGTCTCATCCGAAGGACTTTTAGGGGAGGGGAATCTTCACTGATATTAGCTTCAGGAGAAAATATCCCCTTGAATGGGATTCAAACCCACATCCCCATCAGCAAATCACGAGCGCAATGTGCAACGCTCCAACCAGCCAGGCTGTACTGTCCTCTATGTTGTATGTGTTAACTGTGTTGTTGTGTGTTGTGTGTGTGTAGGTGTGGGTGTTTTTTTTGTATGGTTCAAGTATTTATTTTGTGTGTGTTTGTGTGTGTGTGTGTGTGTTTATTTATTTGTTTATTTATTTATTTATTCTTTTATATCGAGGATGATGGAATAAGCAATCATATGCTTTTTTACATCCAGTCCCCGTGTGTATGCAGTTTTGTAAATGTCATCTGTTCCCACGGCACATGATGGCCTACTCTTACAAAAAGCGGAACAGGATTTAACGTGTGTGCAAGATTTTTTGCGTGCGTTCACACACGGGGCCTCAGTTTATAGTCTCATCAAGGACTTTTGGGGGAGAGCGGAGTCAGCACTGATGTGAACTCCAGGAGAAAATTCTCCTGAACGGGACTCGAACCCGGGTCGTCAAATTATGAGCGTAATGTTCTGACCACTAGGCTATCCCGTCCCCTGTGTGAGACTCTGTGTGTGTGTGTGTGTGTGTGTGTGTGTGTGTGTGTGTGTGTGTGTGTGTGTTGTGTGTGTGTGTGTGCTGGTGCGTGTGTTGGTTGTGTGTGTGTGTGTGTGTGTGGCCCGCACGTGTTGTGGTCTTGTGATGTGTGTGATTGTGTGTCTTCTGTGTGTTCTGTGGTGTGTGTTGGTGTGTGTGTGTGTGTGTGTGTGTGTGTGTGTGTGTGTGTGTGTGTGTGTCTGTGTGTGTGATTCTGTGTGTGTGATTCTGTGTGTGTGTTTATTTTATTTATTTTATTCTTTTATTTTATTCTTTTATATCGAGGACAATGGGTTAAGCACTCTTGTGCTTTTTTAATCCAGTACCCATGTGTATGCAGTTTTGTAAATGTCATCTGTTCCCACCGGCACACAATGGCCTACTCTTACAAAAAGTGGAACAGGATTTAACGTGTATGATGTTCTGTGTGCGTTCACACACGGGCCTCGGTTTATATCTCATCTGAAGGACTTTGGGGGAGAGTGGAGTCAGCACTGATGTTAACTCTAAAGCAAAAAATCTCCTCAAAGGAATCGAACCTGGGTCGTCCTATGTGTGACTCTGTGTGTTTTGTTGTGTTGGTGTGTATGTGTGTGTGTGTGTGTGTGTGTGTGTGTGTGTGTGTGTGTGTGTGTGTTAGTGTGTGTGCATGTTTTAGTGTGTGTGTCACTGTGTGTGTGCGTGTATGTGTGTGTGTGTGTGTGTGTGTGTTGTTCCTATATGCCCAAGAAGGTATGGTAGAACCAACGTCTCTGCTCTCAACAAAACTCCAGCACACAGAGCTGTGGTGGCCCTGCCCTGTAGTAAGGTTCAGAACCTGGGTCTGTACAGTCATCAGCTGATCAAGCTGTTGGAGCGCGCTTCCATCAATGCTGCCTTTCTTCCATCAATGTGCCTTCCTTCCATCCTTGGTGTCCAGTGGCAAGACGACGTCAGCAGTGAAGAAATTCTCCACATAGCCAAGCTGCCTGGTCTGGAGTCCATAGTTCTGCAACAGAAACTTGTTAGGCTGAAGATGGAGCAAGGATGGAGGACACAGGAAAAACTGAATCTGTCTTCTTTGGCCAGCTGAAACAGGGCACTGAAGAAGCAGCTGTCATAGGCAGAAATGGCATTGGGACAAGTTTTGCTATTCCACCAGAAGGCCCTGCAGACAGTTTGAACTTCAGAGAAGCATCGCAGCAAAAGAGAAGTGTAAGGGGCGGGAGGAGTGATGAGGGGACCACCACCAACAGTGGCAGTTCCTTCCTTCATCTGCCCAGCATGCAGCGGGACAGGGTTTGTAGAAATGGAAACCGTCTCCTTTCCTCCTGTGATTCTCCCAGGCAAAGAGCCAGCCATCATCACTGCATAGATGTCTGCTGTACAGGCTTTGCCATGTAGTCTTAACTTTTAGTATTTTCTCTTTTTGTTGTAGACATTAGAAAGGTGCACTTATAAACCAAACAAAACATCTTAGTGATATTTCTATCAGAGATGAATGGTCCATTCTGCCTGGAATGTAAAAAAACAAACCCAAACCAAAAGGATTCTTGACCTGCGCATAAAATGTAGCTGGAAGACTTGACAGTGTTTCAAAGTACTGCAGTCTGATAGGTGATCACCTTGAGGCCAGATGAGAATCGATCAAGCTTTTCTTCCAGAAGAGGAAACAGTTGTGGACAGTGCTAACTTTATAGTTGAAGAGTGCTGAAGTATTCCATGTCAGTTGAGGAGAGGAAAAATTCCAACCAAGTTTTCATTTTCTTTTTTTAGTGATCAGTTTATTGAGAAGGTGCCTCTGTGCGCACAACCTTCCATATACGCTTCACCACAACTGCCAAGAAATCAC
This sequence comes from Stramonita haemastoma, assembly GCA_030674155.1. NCBI lineage: Eukaryota > Metazoa > Mollusca > Gastropoda > Neogastropoda > Muricidae > Stramonita > Stramonita haemastoma. The sequence continues at coordinate 65,797,161 of CM060322.1, forward strand.
TCAGCGATGCTAGAACACACAAAGCAGATGTGTAAATACATTAAGTAGATGCATGAATACACAAAGCAGTTCATAATACATTAGTATACAAGTACACAAAGCAGTTTGGATACACAAATATACGTAGCAAATGCATGAATACACTTCACACAGTAGATGTGCACAAAACATATATATATGTTACTATACAAATGCACAAAAGCAGATGCACACAGCCAGATGCACAGTAATGCTCAAAACATGTAAGTTTCTATACAAATACACAAAAGCAAATGCATAAATACACATACACACAGCAGATGCTCAAAACATGTAAGTTACTATTCAAATACACAAAATCAGATCATTAATACACAAATGCACAAAGTAGATGCACAAATACACAAATCAGATGCACAAATACACAAATCAATTTATATATTACTCATCAAATACAGGACAACAGCAGCCTCCCCTTGACCAGCAAACTCCAGGTCTGTATGTATACCAGGCGTGTGATCTCAGCACTCTGCTGTGTGTATGCAGCCAAACCTGAACACCAGCAGAGAACTGCCTGCAAAGTTTTCATCTGCACTGTCTGTATAAAGCCCAAGGCATGACTTAGAGGCCAAAGTCCCCTACACATGTATCTGTAGATCTGTTCTGGACCAGGCACACTCCCTCAGCATGTGCTGTATGCTGTGTCAATGCCTTCTTTGCTGCACTAGTCATCAGGAAGGATGGACATGGACACTGGTCATCAGCACTGTAGGAAGGAAAGGACACTGGTCATCAGCACTGTAGGAAGGATGGACACGTATCCAGACACTGTTACAGGAATGGAACTGGTCATCAGCCTGTAGGAAAGATGGACATGGTCATCAGCACTGTAGGAGGATGAACTGGTCATCAGCAGTAGGAAGCATGGCACTGGTCACAGCATGTAGGAAGGATGAACACGGTCATCAGCACTGTAGGAAATGGCCGTTTCCAGGATATTGTGTGCAGACAGGGAACTGGCTGCAGGACATGGATTGTGCACAGACAGGGAACTGGCTGCAGGACATGGATTGTGTAGCAGACAGGGAACTGGCTGCAGGACATGGATTGTGTACAGACAGGGAACTGGCTGCAGGACATGGATTGTGACAGACAGGGAACTGGCTGCAGGAATGGATTGTGTACAGACAGGGAACTGGCTGCAGGGAATGGATTGTCTCAGATCAGGAACTGCGTGCAGATATGGATTTTGTACAGACAGGAAACTGGCTGCAGGTATGGATGTGTACAGACAGGGAACTGACTGCAGGAAATGGATTGTGTACGAACAGGACTGGCTAGCAGGAAATCACTTGTACAGACAAGGCAACTGGCTGCAGGAATGATTGTACAGACAGGGAACTAGCTGCAGGACAGGATTGTGTTCAACAGGAACTGCTGCAGGAATGAATTGTACAGCAGGGAACTGCTGCAGGAATTGGATGTCATCAGGGCGATCCAGCACTCATGCAAGGATATGCGACAAAGGACAGAAAGGGTGGACATCACCCTGACAGCGGGAATCACATGCAGAAAATGCAAACAGGAATCAACTGCAGCGGAATCACATGCAGAAAAGGACATGGGAAGTCAAAAATGCAGACAGCAGGGAGACTCACATGGAGAAAAAGCAACATGGGAGAGGAGTGCATGAAGGAATTTGCAGGGAAGAAGGGAAGAGACTCCAACAGTGGAAGAAAATAGCAACATGCGGAGGTCTGTACATGAAGGAATTTGCAAAGGAGGAAGAGGGAGAGACTACAACAGGGAAGGACAGAAGAAGCTGCTGAAAGCAGAGGCAGCCAAACCAGGCCATTCACCCAACCCTCCAGTTGTTGTTTTTTTTAAAGGATAATGGAATAAGCACTTTTCTGCTTAAATTTTTTTTTTACACCCAGTCCATATATATATATGCAGTTTTATAAAGTTTGTATCTGCTCCCACTGGCACACAATGGCCTACTCTTCCAAAACGTGTGTGCAAGATGTTCTCATGCATTTGCACACAGGACCTTGGTTTATAGTCTTGTTTGAAGGATTTTTCGGGGGATTGGAGTGAGCACTGGTGGTGTGTGTGCATACACATGCACGCATGCATGCATGCATGCATACGTGTGTGTGTGTGTGTGTGTGTGTGTGTGATGTGTGTGTGTGGTGGTGGGTGTGTGTGTAGTGTGAGAGAAGAGAGTGAGGGGTAGAGAGAGAGAGAGAGAGAGAGAGAGAGAGAGAGAGAGAGAGAGAGAGAGAGAGAGAGAGAGAGAGAGAAAGAGAGAGAGCTATATATATTTGTCAGTTAACAGCTGACGTGTAAGTGTTTCATTTTTTTCTTTTTCTTCCTATTGTTGTTATAGTTGTATGACCTTCCCCACCTTGCCACCCTTTTGCCTTTGCCTTGTTGTCAAGGATTTGGTTTGATACTCAGTATAACTGTTCACAGTCTGAGTAGCTGATACCATTATGACAGGTTTACTGATAGTCAGGATTCCTTCTGTCCTCAGTATAACCTTCAGTCTGTGTGTGGTTGATACCATCTTGATCCCAAGGTCAGTACATCAGGGTTAACAGGTCAGTGGGTTGTTATTCAAGGTCAGACAGTCAGGGTTGACAGGTCAGTATGTTGTTATTCAAGGTCAGTCACAGGTCAGGTTGACAGGTCGAAGTCAGTGTTGTTATTCAAGGTCAGTACAGTCAGGTTGACAGGTCGGGTGTGGTTAGTCAGACGTCAGGGTTGACAGGTCAGTATGTTGTTATTCAAGGTCAGTACAGTCAGGGTTGCAGGTGTGTTGTTTCAAGGTCAGTACATGGTTGAGGTGTGTTTGTTATTCAGTCTCCTCTGTTCAATTCTTTGTCATTCCACATCATCCTGTTTTAGCTTGAGAACAGCTTAATTAATGTCTGATGTCAGCTGACTACTCATCCCATGAGCCCTGTTTAAAAAATAATTATTTATTCATTTTTATCTGTGAGGTCTACATTTGGATCAGTTTTAGAATTTGGCAGGCTTTTTTTGAGGAATTAAGCTGATTTGGATTGTTGTAGTCATAAACATTTCTGTTTCTTCGCTTCTTGATTTAAAATGCTGTAGAACTGTTAGATGCGTGTTCTGCAAAATCCTTTTGAAAAAATTAAATATTTAGTTGCCTTGAAAATAGCACTGGTTTTATAAGCTTCAATATATCTTGCAGATATTTTTTAAAGTATGACTTTTCAGGGTGTGGTCAGGCTGGGCACTGTTCAGTAACATGACTCTGTCCAGTATGAACCAGAAATTCTCTCCAGCAGTCTGCAGGATATTGGCACCAGCTGTTAGCTCCGTCATAGAAACCCCACAGACCACACACACACACACAAACACACACACACACACACACACACACACACACACACACACACACACACACACACACACACACACACACACACACACACACACACACTCACTCACTCACTCACTCACTCACACAAAGAGCAAAAGATCTCAACAGGTTTGCTGTTGAATGTTTAGAATTACAGTGTGGGGTTTTTCTAATATATAATATCCTCCATAAGGTAACAATTTGAAATGTAAGCTGTGTCTTAGAAGGTTTGGTCAGTGATGACAGTCTTCAGATGTTAGGGATGACAGAGTTGTTGAATTGACCTTACAGGTGGACATAGGCAGAGAGCTGTTAACTTGTGTTCAGGTTCAGGAGATGACTGAGTGAGGCTGGAAAAAGTCATTCTAATAGCCGTCATTGCCTTGTAGCTTTATTTCTTTTTCTTCTTCTTTTATTAGATAGAGTTTTGATGTTTCTTTTTCTGAGATACAGGTTGGTCTATGGGACACACACACACACACACACACACACACACACACACACACACACACAC
>CM060322.1:65806047-65811047 GCA_030674155.1 Stramonita haemastoma
CCATACTCCTTTATTTTTCTGGTGATAATCATTCTTTTTTTTTTTTTTTGGTGACAACTATCATCATCTTTCAGTGAGAAGTTTGCAAGCTAAATTGGTCTTCTGATTTTCTTCAGCTGATCCATTTTCTTTTTCCATAAAAAAGTATGTAGTCTCAGCCGTGTCTGGCCTCCCCATGATTGCACAAGATTCCCCTGACAAAGCCAAACTAGACAGTCCTTTAACCAATGTCAGTTTTCGCTCTTCCAGCTAAGTTGGCCACATTCTAAAACAGTTTGATAAAAGATATATCTCATGATAGATTATGATGGGTTAGCTCCCTTTGCCATCAAAATAATTGTCTTTCTTCAAGAAAATTCTGCCCCCAAAAGTAACTTAAACATACACATTTGGCTGCAGAAGTGAAGAAGAGAAAAAGACGAACTATTTGACACATGACGTTAAAGATGTTGAATTTGGTCTTTATTCCCCAAAGTCACAGCCATACTGCCTGACTGACTGGTTTAATAGTGATACTACATACAGTGGACATGAAGCTGTACCTGCAGTGACTGAATAGGATTGGTAGTGTGACTAGCTACATGATTCTGCAGTGGTGTAAACAGAGGCACATGACCATGTAGCACTGTAGACCTAGAAACAGGACTGTGTAGCACTCAGGAAATTTCCACTCTTTTCTTTAATTGCATCTTTCATTAGGCTGCTCTGTCTTTCTATCTAAAGAGTGTGAAGAATGTGATTAATCATTAGTCACTGATGGATACAGTCTGTTTAGCCTTATGCTCTGTCTCTTTTTTGTTTTTGGCAAACTCATGTGTTTGAAAAAGTAATTTTGTCAAACAGTGGAATGTTCAGAATAGATGTGAGTTATCAGACAGGTGTTGGTGGGTGACCTCAGGGTCAGATGGTGCACACTGTGGCTTGGTGTGGTCCTGTGTTCACATCAGCATGGAGGACCTCACAGAAAGCTGACAAAACAAGTAGATGATAAAGAGTGTTCGGAAATGTGAGAACATTCAACAACATACTAGTAGATGATACAGAGTGTTCACTCACTCAGTCCCATGTCCCAAGGGACGTAGGGGGGACATGAGAGAAGACGCAACGGAGATCTTTTTCCATGCTTCACGATCCTGCGTGGCTAGTAGGAGGTGTTGCAGGGGTTGGGCGGTCCAGTCTTTGATGTTGTCAACCCATGATTTCTTTTGGCGGCCTCTTCTTCTCTTGCCCTCGACTGTTCCTTGCAGGATGGTTTTTGCTAGGGTGTTGTGTCTTGTGGTGTGACCAAACCACATCAGCTTTCTCCTCTTTATGGTGGAGAGCAAAGGCTCTTGGGGGCCCACACGCTTTTTGATTTCTTCTATCACATAGTTATTGGTCTTGTGTTCTTTGTATGATATTTTGATGAGTCTTCTGTGGCACTTGTTCTCGAATGCTTGGATTCTCCTCTCTAACTCTGCTGTCAGAGTCCATGATTCACAGCCATATAGGAGGATAGATATCACGAGGGATTTGTAAAGGTGGTATTTGGTGCAGAAGCTGATGTTGTTGCTTCTGATGATCTTCTCGAGTCTGACTAGAGCAGATGTTGCTGTTGCAATGCGAGCTTTCACTTCATTGTTTGATGTGCCATCTTTTGTTAGGATGGAGCCTAAGTATTTGAATTGGCTCACCTCTTCTAGTGTTTCTCCATTCATCTTTATTTCCGTGATGTCATTACTTGCGTTGTTGACCATGATCTTTGATTTCTCTGTACTGACCTCCATGCCGTATGCGCTCGCTCGATCTGTTAAATTGTCTGTGAGGATTTGCAGTTCTTGTTTGCTGCTGCCCATGAGGTCAATGTCATCTGCAAATCTGAGGTTGCAAAGGGGTCTTCCACCAATGGAGATGGAAGTGTGGTGGTTTTGCAGTGTCTCTGTCATGATGTTTTCGAGGAAGAGGTTGAAGAGTACAGGTGAGAGAAGGCATCCCTGGCGAACCCCAACCGTGGTCTTGAAGAACTCGCCCACGTGATTATTCATAAAAACTGCACTTTCTGCGTTCTCATACAGAGCTTTGATGACTTCAATTAGACAGCTGTCAATGTTGAAGTGCCTGAGTACTTGCCAGAGGCCGTCATGCCATACCCTGTCAAAGGCCTTTTTAAAGTCTATGAAATTGTGGTACAAGTCTTTTTGGTGTTGGAGATGCTTCTCTATCAGAATTCTCAGATTGAAAATTTGTTCCATTGTGCTGCGTTTTGGTCTAAAGCCCGCTTGTTCTTCTGCCAGGAGTTTTTCCGCTTGGTTTTTCAGTCTGTTGAGGACTACCTGCAGCATGATCTTGCTAGGATGACTTATGAGACTGATGGTTCTGTAGTTCTGGCATTGTTTGAGGTTTCCTTTCTTTGGCAGGGGTATTACAAGAGACTGTGTCCATTCTTTTGGCCATTCTTTGGTGTCGTGGATCTTCTGACAAAGTTCTGTGAATCGCCTTGCTGTTTCATTCCCTCCATTTTTTATGAGTTCAGCTGGGATGTTATCGATTCCAGGGGACTTCCCCTTCTTCAATTGTCTAATAGCTGCATCTACTTCACACCTTAGTATTGGTGGGTCTTTATCTTGGTGTTCAGGGGGTTTGTCAGAAACTATGTTGGTATCTGGGCGTAGTGGGTAGTTGTACAATCCCTCACAGTATTCTGTCCAGCGTTGGAGGATGGCATTGTTTTCCGTTAAAAGATTTCCTTCTTTGTCTTCAATAACAGAGGCTTTAGGCTGTGTGGTTTTCGTTAGTGCTTTCAAAGTGTCGTAAGCTGTTTTGCTGTTTCCCTTGGTCATTCCAGCTTCGATGTTGTTGCATTGTTCTTCTATCCACGCTTCTTTGGCTTCTCTCATCTTTTTCCTCACTTCTCTGTGGCTATCCATGTACTTCTTGTAAGCTTCTTGACTTGTGAACTTTTGTTTTTTAAGTTCTCTTCTTTTGTCGCAGAGGTCAAGAACCTCATTTGTCACCCAAGGTTGTTTCTTTGTTCTGCTTCTTCCTAATGTTTCTTCTGCTGCTGTCGTTAGCACTTCTTTGACGTTGTTGGCCAATGTGTCCACATCATTGTCGATGGCTGTGAGTGCGGCGAACTTTCCTCCAATGTTGGCTTGGAAGATCTCAACCACTGTTGGGTCTTTGAGTTTTTCCAGGTCGAATCTTATGCGTGGGCTTTTTGGCTGTTGTTTTGCTTTCAGTTTCAGTCTGATGGTGGTAAGTACAAGGTCGTGGTCACTGCCAATGTCAGCTCCTGGGAATGTTCTTGTGTTTGCCTTGTTTATGCTGGATTTGAATCTTTGGGGTAACAGAATGTAATCAATTTGATTATGAATCAGACCATTTGGTGAGTGCCAGGTTGATGTTCTGGATGGCTTGTGAGGGTGGAGTGTGTTAGCCAAAGTCAGTTTGTGCTTCTTTGCGAATTCCAGCAGCCGCTGTCCTCTGTCATTTGTTTCTCCCAGTCCAAATCGTCCTGTGGTTCCTGCCCAGGTGTCATAGGCATCAGGTCCCACCTTAGCATTCCAGTCGCCTTCCACAATAAGGATGTCTTTTTTGGGCGTTTTGGAGATGACGTTTTCAAGTTCTTCATAGAATTGTTCTATCTGATCGTCATCGTAGTCAGATGTTGGAGCATACACTTGGATGATGGTGAGATTCTGGGGTTTTGCAGAAACTCTGATTGAGATGAGTCTGCTGGATACTGGTGTGCAGCTGATGATGCTTGACACAATCTCTTTCCTGACAATAAAGCCTACTCCATGATGATGTAGTTTTTCTTCTCCGCTGTACCATATTTTGTGGCCGTCTTGCATGGTTGTTTCTCCAAAGCCAATCCATCTGACTTCCGCAAGCCCTACTATGTCCCATTTATACCTCTGTAATTCATGTGTAAGTTCCTGTACTCTTCCTGTTTGGTACAGAGTTCTAACATTCCATGTACCAATGGTTGTCCCTTTATCTGGAAGCTTTAGGGTTTGTTCTGCCCCAGTAGCACACTTGTCACTCCCACCCTGGAGACTTGCAGTGGGTAGCGCGGTCGTTGTTGATCCGGGCCTCGACCGATCCGGCATGTCTTTCTGTTTTGTTTTACTCATCATGTCCTTGCAGTGGGCTTGAGGAAGCTTGGTGGCGCCCATCTCCTCTCCAAGACTCCTACTGGTGGGTAAGAATGCACCAGCCCCTCACAACGTTTCGCCCGCCAGTAGAAGCGGTTACCGGGGTGTGGGTGGGTTAAGGACCCGGACCCAGAAGTGAGAGTTGAGTGCCAAGTGAGGACCAGTGCTCCCGTCCATCCCGAAGGATGCTACTGCCAGGTTTACAAAGGTACCACCTCTCCTTAAGCACTCCATACACCCCTATACACAGAGTGTTAAGAAACATAAAAACATTCAGCAACATACTAGTAGATGAGAGATTGTTCAGAAACGTGAAAACATTCAATAACATACTAGTAGATGATAAAAGTGTGCTCAGAAACAGGAAAACAATCAACAGCATAGTAGTAGATGATAAAAAGTGTTAAGAAACATGAACACATTAAATAACATACATGTGGAGATTTTGTTTTTTTTTGGAGTGTGGTGGGGGTCGTTAGCCCCTGATTATTTCAGGCTAAAAATCGTTAAAAGATAGGGTTGGTAGCTGGTGAAATTAGCTGTAGACTCAGTTGGGCAAAGTGGTATTTCAAGAAGACCCAATCTTTGACTTTTCAAAAGTTGTATTTATTTCACTTCCAACTGTTAGTGTTTTATCTCCCCCCCCCCCTTTGTTTTCAGGTGTGGGTTCTAAAAGCTGTAGACACAAGCTTAATTCCTCATACTCACTGTCTGCCCTTCAGTTTATTGTCCTTGTTCTGGGCACCATAGGTACAAGCTTAATTCCTCATACTCCATTAATTATCCTTGATATAAAAAAAATGAATGAATAAATAAATCAAGAAATAAATAAATACTCACTATCTGCCCTTCAGTTTATTGTCT
>CM060322.1:65816047-65838547 GCA_030674155.1 Stramonita haemastoma
TGTGGTGTGTGTGTGTGTGTGTGTGTGTGTGTGTGTGTGTGTGTGTGTGTGTGTGTGTGTGTGGTGGATGTGGAGGGGTGTTGGTGAGGGGGGGGGGTAGTGACATCACATCTTTTCAGATTGGCTTCTGTTGTATTTCCAGGTTTCTGTCCAAGGCATTCAGACAATCAGGTGGCTGGCACATTTTTATTTGGTAAGTTGTGTATGTGTTTGTTTATTTTATTTTTTATTGGATTTTTTTATATCAAGGATAATGGAATAAGTACTTGTGTGCTTTTTTACATCCAGTCCCTGTGTGTATGCAGTTTTGTAAATCTTTTATCTGTTCCCACCGGCACAGGATGGCCTACTCTTACAAAAAGCAGAAGAGGATTTAAAATGTGCGCAAGATGATCTGCGTGCATTAGCACATGGGCCACACACAATTTATAGTCTTATCCGAAAGACTTTTGGGGAGGGTGTGTGTGTGTGTGTGTGGTGTGTGTGTGTGTGTGTGTGTGTGTGTGTGTGTGTGTGTGTGTGTGTGTGTGAAAGGAGGGGGTACTTATTTATTTATTTTTTAAAAAATAGTTTTCTGGTGTGGTTCTGTTTTTGTGGGGGTTTTTTTGGGAAGGGGGGGGGGGGGGGTTGTGTTCATTTTTGCAGTGTTCACTATAAAAATTGTTTTATTTTTTTTGTTGATCTTACAATAACAATGCCATACAAAAATAACTGATAGTGGTGTACAAAAATAGCTGATCTTACAAAAATAATGCCATACAAAAAAAGCTGATCTTACAATAGTAATGCCATACAAAAATAAACTGACAGTGCTGTACAAAAATATGTGATTTTTTTTTGACGTGGCAGAGGGATGATGATGGTGTAAATGTTGTTGTGAACACTGTGTACATCCATGTTGACTCTGTGAGTTGCAAGGTTGGGTGTGTGGAGACAGTGGAGGACAGGACTGGGAGGAAGACAGTCAGGACTGTGGCAGAGGTAATTACTGTAGGTGTGGGTATGGGTGGGAGTGTGTTTGTGTGTGTGTGTGGATGTGCGTGGGTGTGTGGATGTAGGTGGGTATGGATGTGGAGGGGTGTTGGGGGGGGGGGGAGAATGACATCACATCTTCTCATGTTGGTTTCTGTTGTATTTCCAGGTTTCTATCCAAGGCAATCAGACAATCAGGTGGCTGGCCCATTTTCATTTGGTAAGTGGTGTGTGTGTGTGTTTATTTTATGGTATTTAAAATTTTAAAATTCTTTTATATAGAGGATAATGGAATAAGCACTGATGTGTTGTTTTTCATCCAGTCCCTGTGTGTTTGCAGTTTTGTAAATATTGTCATCTGTTCCCACCGGCACACAACAGCCGACTCTTAGGAAAAGCGAAACAGGATTTAACATGTGAGCAAGATGTTCTGCGTGCGTTTGCACATGGAGCCTCGGTTTAAATTGTCATCCGAAGGACTTTTGGGGAGAGTAGTGTCAGCACTGATGTTAACTCCAGGAGAAAAATCTCCTCAACCGAAATCGAATCAGATCAGAGAGAGAGAAAGAGAGAGGAGGGGGGTAGTTCTGTTTTATAGAAATCTTTTTAATATACATTTTTAATTGTTTATTTTTGTGTTTCTATTTATGTGTGTTATATTTGTTTGTCTGTTTTTGTGTTGATTTTTGCAGTGTTCACTTTAAAAATTGTATATTTTTGTTTCTTGTTGAATTTTGTGTGTGCTGATTTTGTGTGATCATGTGGTGTGTTTTTGATGTCACAGGTTTGGTGACTCAGCAGACATGTGAAGATAATGGGAAGGGACAGTTGAGGGCTGGAGTCTGCCTGTGAGGTGTGTGTTAGATTACCCATAGTTGTACAAATAATGCTTTCCAAAAATAGCTGATCTTACAAATATAATGCCATACATAAAATATCTGATAATGGTGTACAAAAATAGGGGATCTTACAATAATAATGCCATACAAAAAAAGCTGATCTTACAATAGTAATGCCATACAAAAAAAGCTGATCTTACAAAAATAATGCCATACAAAAAAAGCTGATCTTGCAATAGTAATGCCATACAAAAATAACTGACAGTGCTGTACAAAAATATGTGATTTTTTTTTTGACGTGGCAGAGGGATGATGATGGTGTAAATGTTGTTGTGAACACTGTGTACATCCATGTTGACTCTGTGAGTTGCAAGGTTGGTGTGTGGAGACAGTGGAGGACAGGACTGGGAGGAAGACAGTCAGGACTGTGGCAGAGGTAATTACTGTGTGTGTGGGTGGGAGTGTGTTTGTGTGGATGTGTGCGGGTGTGTGGGTGTAGGTGGGTATGGATGTGGAGGGGTGTTGGGGAGGGGAGGGGGGAGAATGACATCCATCTTCTCATATTGGTTTCTGTTGTATTTCCAGGTTTCTATCCAAGGCAATCAGACAATCAGGTGGCTGGCACATTTTTATTTGGTAAGTGGTGTGTGTACGTGTTGTTTATTTTATTTTTATTTTATTATGCTATGTCAAGGATAATGGAATAAGCAGTTGTGTGCTTTTTTACATCCAGTCCCTGTGTGTATGCAGTTTTGTAAATCTTCTTATCTGTTCCCACCGACACACGATGGCCTACACTGAGGAAAATTGGAACAGGATTTAACGTGTGCGCAAGATAATCTGTGTGCGTTCGCACATGGGCCACGATTTATAGTCTCAACTGAAGGACTTTTTGGGAGTGTGTGTGTGTGTGTGTGTGTGTGTGAAAAGAGGTAGTTATGTTTTATTTATCTTTTTTTAAAAATACTTTATTTGTGTGTTTCTATTTTTGTGGGGGTTATTTTGGTCTATTATTTTTGTTCATTTTTTGCAGTGTTTACTTTAAAAAATGTCTGTTTTCGTTTCTTGTTGAAATTTGCGTGTGCTGATTTTGTGTGATCATGTGGTGTGTTTTTGATGTGACAGGTTTGGTGAATCAGCAGACATGTGAAGACAATGGGAAGGGACAGTTGAGGGCTGGAGTCTGCCTGTGAGGTGTGTGTTAGATTACCCATAGTTGTACAAATAATGTTGTACAAAAATAGCTGATCTTACAATAATAATGCCATACAAAAATAAGTGATCTTACAATAGTAATGCCATACAAAAATAACTGATAATGGTGTACAAAAATAGCTGATCTTACAATAATAATGCCATACAAAAATAAGTGATCTTACAATAGTAATGCCATACAAAAATAACTGATAATGGTGTACAAAAATAGCTGATCTTACAAAAATAATGCCATACAAAAAAAGCTGATCTTGCAATAGTAATGCCATACAAAAATAACTGACAGCGTTGTACAAAAATATGTGATTTTATTTTTTTGACATGGCAGAGGGATGATGATGGTGTAAATGTTGTTGTGAACACTGTGTACATCCATGTTGACTCTGTGAGTTGCAAGGTTGGTGTGTGGAGACAGTGGAGGACAGGACTGGGAGGAAGACAGTCAGGACTGTGGCAGAGGTAATTACTGTAGGTGTGGGTGTGTGTTGTGTTGTGTGTGTGGGATGTGTGCGGGTGTGTGGATGTCGGTGGGTATGGATGTGGAGGGGTGTTGGGGGGGGGGGGGGGGGAGAATGACATCCCATCTTCTCATGTTGGTTTCTGTTGTATTTCCAGGTTTCTATCCAAGGCAATCAGACAATCAGGTGGCTGGCACATTTTTACTTGGTAAGTGGTGTTGTGTGTGTGTTTATTTAATTGTATTAAAAAAAAATTTTTTTTTATATCAAGGATAATGGAATAAGCACACATGTGTTTTTTTTCATCCAGTCGCTGTGTGTATGCAGTTTTGTAAATATTGTCATCTGTTCCCACCGGCACATGGCAGCCTACTCTTACAAAAAGTGGAACAGGATTTATCATGTGTGCAAGATGTTCTGCGTGCGTTCGCACACAGGCCTCGGTTTTAAAGTGTCATCCGAAGGACTTTTGGGGAGAGTGGAGTCAGCACTGATGTTAACTCCAGGAGAAAAATCTCCTGAACCCGAATCAAATCAGACCAGAGAGAGAGAGGAGGGGGGTAGTTCTGTTTTATAGAAATCTTTTTAATATACATTTTTAATTGTTTATTTTTGTGTTTCTATTTATGTGTGTTATATTTGTTTGTCTGTTTTTGTGTTGATTTTTGCAGTGTTCACTTTAAAAATTGTATATTTTTGTTTCTTGTTGAATTTTGTGTGTGCTGATTTTGTGTGATCATGTGGTGTGTTTTTGATGTCACAGGTTTGGTGAATTGGCAGACATGTGAAGATAATGGGAAGGGACAGTTGAGGGCTGGAGTCTGCCTGTGAGGTGTGTGTTAGATTACCCATAGTTGTACAAATAATGCTGTACAAAAGTAGCTGATCTTACAATAATAATGCCATACAAAAATAAGTGATCTTACAATAGTAATGCCATACAAAAATAACTGATAATGGTGTACAAAAATAGCTGATCTTACAAAAGTAATGCCATGCAAAAAAAGCTGATCTTACAATAGTAATGCCATACAAAAATAACTGACAGCGCTGTACAAAAATATGTGATTTTTTTTTTTTTTGACGTGGCAGAGGGATGATGATGGTGTAAATGTTGTTGTGAACACTGTGTACATCCATGTTGACTCTGTGTGAGTTGCAAGGTTGGTGTGTGGAGACAGTGGAGGACAGGACTGGGAGGAAGACAGTCAGGACTGTGGCAGAGGTAATTACTGTAGGTGTGGGTGTGTGTTTGTGTGTGTGGTGGATGTGTGCGGGTGTGTGGGTGTAGGTGGGTATGGATGTGGAGGGGTATTGGGGAGAGGGGGGGGGGGGGGGGAGAATGACATCACATCTTCTCATGTTGGTTTCTGTTGTATTTCCAGGTTTCTATCCAAGGCAATCAGACAATCAGGTAGCTGGCACATTTTTATTTGGTAAGTGGTTGTGTGTTTTGTGTGTGTGTGCGTGTGTGCGCGTGTGTGCGTGCGTGTGTTTAAGAGAGAGTGAAATGAGGAGGTAGTTTTGTTTTATAGAGATCTTTATGATTGACATGTTTCAAGTAGTTTAATTTTCTTTTTTAAGTTTTGTGTATGTGTTTCATTTTTAAAAAAAAATTCTTAAGTGTTTCTATTTTTGTGCGTTTCTTTCTTTTGTTTTATTTTTGTGTTCATTTTTTCCTGTTCACTTTAGCACTATCCCAATGTTAAGGGAGAGAACCCACTGTGCGCATTTGCACAAACATTGCCTACATAGGCGTTTTAGCACTTTTCTCATTTTTTCTCCGTTATGTCAAAACACTCTTGTTGTTTGGAAGCTGGTAGTTTTGGGTAGAAAAATTCAATGTACCAAAAAATACTTTTAGAATGCAATTTATATTTCTGCATTAGTAGTTTTGAGAGTGTTCATGATTTTTGACTGATTTTGTTTTTAAACATGACTAGTGCAGTCGGAAGCTGAAGACATTTTGGGGGGGGGGGGGGGATATGGTAATACTTCAAATTTTGTTGTGGACACTGTGTGCATACATGTTCATTCTGTTAGTTGGTAGGTTGGTGTATACAGACAGTGGAGAACAGGACTGGGAGGAAGACCGTCAGGATTTTGGCAGAGGTAATTATTGTGTGTGTGTGTGTGTGTGCGTGTGTGTGTTTGTTTGGTGGAGAGGGTGCTGCATAAATTGTTTAATTAAACTTGGCATCAACAATTGTATGTGCATGTTCGCAGGGTTGATGTTTCAAAATGTCATACATTTGTGTGCAGGATAACAGAAGGTAACTGAAGTTGTTTCTGTGTGTGTTTGTGTATGTGTGTTTGGGGGGAGGGAGGGAGGAAGAGGTAGTTGGTATGCTTTATAGACATTTTTATGATTGACATTTTCAAAGTAGTGCATGTTTGTGTTTTCATTTGTGTGTTTCTCTTGTTTGACAGACAGCCACAGACAGAGAAATAGGGTCCAGAGGCTGGCCTGCCTTCAAAGTTAAGTGTTTTTGAGATAATTGTAGTGTAGTGTACTGAAGTGTATTGTGTGGTTTAGAGTAGTGTAGTGTAGATTAGTGTAATGTAGTGTAGTGTAGATTAGTGTAATGTAGTGTAGTGAAGTGTAATGTAGTTTAGTGTAATGTAGCGTAGTGTAGTGTAGTGTAGATTAGTGTAATGTAGTGTAGTGAAGTGTAATGTAGTTTAGTGTAGTGTTATGCAGTGTAGTGTAGTGTGGTTCATTATATGATGTTGTATTGGATTTGAATGTGTTGTTTTTTTGCTGTATTGTTGTTGGAAGGGGGGGGGGGGGGGTAAGGTAAAGTTGCATATATGTATGTATATATCTATGTACAGATACTGCACTAGTCTAATAATGGTTTCTTTTTGTATTCCCAGGAGTGCTGAACCAAAAGGGCAGAGGACCTTGAAAGAACACAATCTAGTGACTGCCACATTTCTATTAGGTAAGTGCAGTGTGTGTATGTGTGTATGTCCGCACGTTTATTTTATTTATTTATTCTTTGATATCGATGATAATAGAATAAGCACTCATGTGCTTCTTTACATCCAGTCCCTTGTGTATGCAGTTTTGTAAATTTTGTAGTCTGTGCCCACCAGCACACAATGGCCTACTCTTTCGAAAAGTGGAACAGGACGTAACGTGTGCGCAAGATGTTTTGCGTGTGTTTGCACACGGGGTCTCGGTTTATAGTCTCATCCAAAAGACTTTTGGGGAGAGTGGAGTCAGCACTGATGTTAACTCCAGGGGAAAAATCTCCTCCAGCGGGAATTGAACTCGGGTCGTTAAAATGTGAGCGCAATGTTCTGACCACTTGGCTATCCCGTCCTGTTTCTCCCCCCCCCCCCCTATTTGTGTGTGAGTATGTGTGTGTGTGTGTTTTTAATTTAATTTTTTTTTATTCTTTTATATCAAGGATAATGGAATAAGCAGTTGTATGCTTTTTTAACACCCTGTCCCTGTGTGTATGCAGCTTTGTAAATGTCATCTATTCCCACTGGCACACGATGGCCTACTCTTATGAAAAGGGGAACAGGATTTAACATGTGCGCAAGATGTTCTGCGTGTGTTCGCACATGGGGCCTTGGTTTTTAGTCTCATTCAAAAGACTTTTAGGGGGAGTAGAGTCAGCACTAATGTTAACTCCAGAGGAAAAATCCCCTCGACCGGGAATCAAACTCGAGTCATCAAATTGCGAGTGCAATGTTCTGACCACTAAGTTATCCCATCCCTTCCCTATGTGTGTGTGTGTGTTTCTGTCTGTTTCTGTCTGTTTCTCTGTGTGTGCGTGCGTTTGTGTGTGTGGGTATGTATCATCCATGTAGTGAAGTAGCTGTATTTTCTAGATCTTCACTGCTTTGTGTTACAGGGCTGGTGAACCAAGACAGAAGGGATCAGGACTGCCATCTCCACCATAAGTTAAAAGTTAAGTGCGCTCTGTGTGTGTGTTTGTGTGTATGTGTGTGTGTGTGGGTGGGTGTGTGTGTGTGTGTGTGTGTTGTGTTGTTATTTCTTTGTCTTTACCTGTGTCTGGAAGATGAAAGGTGAGAAGGTCAAAGGCTGGCTATTTTCTCCCCACCTAAAAGCATGTCAATGTCACCAATTTACTCTATTCCTTTTTGTTGGCCATATTTTTACTAACCAACACAAATGGCCGGTCCTGGAGGGAGGGGGGTAGATTTACAGAATTTGTTATGTGAGTGTGGTGTTCATTTCGTTAGGTGTATGCAAGTGAGTATGGTGTTGATTCAGTTAGGTATGCACATGCGAGTGTGGTGTTCATTTTGTCTCCAAATTAGCACCTTTCTGCATGCAGGAATATGAGAGGGGTTTTGTTTCTTGTGTGTGTGTGTGTGTGTGTGTGTGTGTGTGTGTGTGTGTGTGTGTGTGTGTGTACTGACTTATCAGTGACTAAAGTGTTTATTGTTTGGTCACAGGGTTGGCACATGCAGACAGCTGAAGACTGCAGAGAGAGGAGACAGGACTTGTTGAATGGGGATCTACAGGGCAGGTGAGTGCTGTACATACCACTGTCAGTTACAGCAAAGTTCTCTGCTTGGAATTTTGGGGTGTTCTCCCCAGGGGAGAACATTTTTTATTTAATATATTTTTTTTATTCTTTAATATCAAGGCGTGCGAAGTAGCGGTGTTCTATGACGAAAATACAACAATCGCTTGATTACTTGTGATGTAAAGTACTCAGCAGCATATTGAAATGACTTAACGACAGTTATTTCGATGCCGCGTTACGTTAAAATAAAGTAAACCAATGTATGACATCAAAATCGCCTGGTAGCTATGAAGTGCATTGGACAAAACTTTGCACCACTCTATTCAGTCCGATCGCGATCAATTTTTTCCGAAATTTACAAAATATTTTCACAATCCTTACCTTATCGTACTCTTATTATCGTTCTAACTTTAAAATCCCTCAGCCGCTAAAACTCCTCATCGTTGTCAATATTGTCTCAAAACTCAAAAAATACTTTGAGTAATACGGGTGCAAACACTTGGCTGCCATTTTGCCTCCAGGCGATCGAGGCTCGTCCAAAAAAAACCAAACAAAACCACCTCTAAACCAATCAGAATCCTCATTACTTGCGACTGCGGACAACCTTCACCCATTTCTGCGGCCCTACAATGGCCTTCACGTTGACCTTTTCCCCCTGGAGTTAACATCAGTGCTGGCTCCACTCTCCCCAAAAGTCCTTCTTATGAGACTATAAACTGAGGCCTGTGTGCAAACACACGCAGAACACCTTGTGCACACATTAAATCCTGTTCCGCTTTACGTAAGAGTAGGCCATTGTGTGCCAGTGGGAACAGATGACAAGATTTACAAAACTACATGCACACAAGGACTGGATGTAAATAAGCACTCGAGTGCTTGTTCTATTATCCTCAATATAAAAGAATAAATAGAATATAAATAAAGAAGTATATAAATGCGCACACATGCAGGCACTGAGATTAAAAAAGAAATTACTTTAGAAACATCATAAAATGTCAAACAAGTTAAATCAAGATACAATATCATCCATGCTTTTATGTTCTTTTTTCTTTTTAAAAAGAAATCAAAAACTAATAATAAAAAAACAGGAACAAAACACCTAAAAATATGTACCCACACCATACCAATCAAATAAACCAAAAAACTAGACTAGTAAATCAACAATAATAATATTACAATAATATCACTAAGTGCAGTAACACAACAATAACTAAAAAGCAATGGGAAATGACAAGAACGGTGGGGGGGGGGGGGTGGTATCAAAGATGAAGGGAAGAACACAAACAATCAAACAAACTAAAGTAATAGTAATACAGAAAAACAGTTTCACAAGCAAACAGGAACCCTTAGATAATAAAAAAAACACCCAAACAAAGCTCACAGTCAACTAGACTATCAAACCAATACAAATACCAATTGTAATAGTGCTAATAGTCCCATCATGAATGATATCAAAAACAACATTCATTTTAAAACCTATTAAACCCGTTGACTGCCTTAGCACGTCATATGACGTGCTACTGATAGCGCACTCCCAGTGCCTTACCACGTCATATGACGTGCACCGATTTTCCCGAATTTTCATAACTTCGTTTTAAGGTCCATTCCAAAACAATTGATATTTTAAGCTTGTGTGGGATTCCCTCTACCCATATATGGTTGGGAAATCCCGTTGCCTGGACGGAAAGTCTTGTTTTTTTCTTCAGTTTCGTTGGCTGACTGGAGCAGTTTTTTAATGTTTTATTTGTTTATTTTTGGATGATTCAGGCATGTTTATAAATTCCAACTTGGCCTTCAAATTAGTTTGGTTAATGCAGATTTCAATTCTGTGCAAAAAGTTGTACACATGTCAATATCAAATTGTTGGTAGTTTAGATGCTAGATTTTTTTAGTGAATTATTACCCCATTTGGGCAAAAATCCTTTGCAGAGCAGATTCAGGTTCTGGTTCTTTAT
The DNA here is from genome assembly GCA_030674155.1 of Stramonita haemastoma. Lineage (NCBI taxonomy): Eukaryota > Metazoa > Mollusca > Gastropoda > Neogastropoda > Muricidae > Stramonita > Stramonita haemastoma. The sequence continues at coordinate 65,825,998 of CM060322.1, forward strand.
ATGGGCAGTCAAAGGGTGAAGTTCAATATCAGAAAGAATTTTTTTTCAAGACTTTAGTAAAAAAAAAAAAAAAAAAAAATCAAGCCACGATATTGTCAGTCAACTGTTTGCTTTTCTACTTTGGGCAGTTGTTAACTTTGCAAACTCTGTGTGTGTGTGTGTGTGTGTGTGTGTGTGTGTGTGTGTGTGTGTGTGTGTATGTGTGTCTGTGTTGTGTGTGTATGTGTGTATGTGTGTGTGTGTGTGTGTGTGTGTGTGTGTGTGTGTGTGTATGTGTGTGTTGTGTGTGTGTGTGTGTGTAGTGTGTGTGTGTGTGTGTGTGAGTCTGTGTGTGTGTGTCTGTGTGTTTAGATATGCTTCATTCATGTAGTGAGGTAGCTGTTGTTTCTACATGTTCACTGCTGTGTGTTACAGTGCTAGTCAACCAAGATGATGAAGGCTGAAGGGATCAGGACAGGAGGCTGCCATCTCCATTGCAAGTTAAGTGCACTGTGTGTGGGTGTCAAGTCAAGTCAAAAGTTTATTTCCAGATGGAACATTCTTTGATGTATTAAAAAAAATTTCTTGTGTGTGTTTATTTACTTGTGACTTGAAGATGAAAGGTGAGGTCAGAGGTTGGCTATTTTCTCCCATGTCAAAGCATGTCACTAATCCACTGTCACTCCCTTTTTGTTGGTCATGTTTTTACTAACCAACACAAATGGCTACTCAAAAGGGGAAGGGGGGGGGGGGAGATTTACTGAGGTGTATGAGTGTTGTGTTGATTTCGTTAAGTGTGTACTTGTGAGTGTAATGTTTATTTGGTTAGCTGTGCACATGTGAGTGTGGTTTTCATTTAGTCTTCAACTTAGCAGCTTTCTACATGCAGGAACATGAGATAAATTTTGTGGGGTTTTTTTTTGTGTGTGTGTGTGTGTGTGTTTGTGTGCATGCTCTGTTGTCAGTGACTGAGGTGTTTATCGTGTGTTCACAGGGTTGGCACATGCAGACAGCTGAAGACTGTGCAGAGAGAGAGGAGACAAGACTTACTGAACAGAGACCTACAGGATAGGTATGTGCTGTACATACCACTGTCAGTCAGTGCACTATAAAACGCACTCATCCCCCCCCCCTCCTTCCTCACACTCACATTCGCACACACACGCACAAATACACACACACACACACACACACGCACACACACACACACACACCACACACACACACACACACACACACACACACACACACACAACACACACACACACAAGTACATACACGCGCACACATACACGCACTGAGATTAAAAATAAATTACTTTAGAAACATTGTAAAATGTCAAGGAAACAAGTTATATCAAGATACAATATCATCCATACTTTTATGTTCATACTTTAAAAAAAAAAGAACTATAATAAAATAACAGAAACAAAACACCTAAAAATGTGCATCCATACCATAGCAATCAAGTAAACGAGAAAATCAGACTAGTGAATCAACACTAAAAATAATAATAATAATAATATTGCAATAATATGACAATCGCCCATTACCACTAAGTGCAGTAACACAGCAATAACTAAAAAGCAATTGAAAAGGACAAGAAGGGGGGGGGGGGGGGGGGTATCAAAGACAAAGGGAAGAACACAAACAATTAAACAAACAAATGTAATACAGAAAACACTTTAATAAGCAAACAAGAACCCCTAAATAATTATTTTTTTAAACAACCCAAAGCTCACAGTCAAGTAGACTATCAAACCAATACAATAACAATTGTAAAAGTACTAATGATCCCATCACGAATAATATCAAAAACAAAATTCATTATAAAACGTATTAAGTTCCATAGAAGATTTTTTTTAAGACACCAGTAAAGAAAAGTCACAATATTGTCAGTCAACTGTTTGCTTTTTCCCCTTTGGGCAGTTGTTAAATTTGCAAATTGTGTGTGTGTGTGTTGTGTGTGTGTGTGTGTGTGTGTGTGTGTGTGTGTGTGTGTGTGTGTGTATGTGTGTGTGTATATGTGTGTGTGTGTGTGTGTGTGTGTATGTGTGTGTGTGTGTTTAGATATGCTTCATTCATGTAGTGAGGTAGCTGTTGTTTCTACATGTTCACTGCTGTGTGTTACAGTGCTAGTGAACCAAGATGATGAAGACTGAAGGGATCAGGACAGGAGGCTGCCATCTACATAGCAAGTTAAGTGCACTGTGTGTGGGTGTCAAGTCAAGTCAAGTCAAAAGTTTATTTCCAGATGGAACATTCTTTGATGTATTAAAAAAAAATGTTGTGTGTGTGTGTGTGTGTGTGTGTGTGTGTGTGTGTGTGTGTGTGTATGTGTGTGTGTTGTGTATATGTGTGTGTGTGTGTGTGTGTGTGTGTGTGTGTGTGTGTGTGTGTGTGTGTGTGTGTGTGTGTGTATGTGTGCGTGTTTATTTACTTGTGACTCGAAGATGAAAGGTGAGGTCAGAGGTTGGCTATTTTCTCCCCATGTATAAGCATGTCACTAATCCACTGTCATTCCTTTTTTGTTGGACATGTTTTTACTAACCAACACAAATGGCTACTTGAAAGGGGAAGGGGGGGGGGGGGGGTGGCGGGGGGAGATTTACTGAGGTGTATGAGTGTTGTGTTCATTTTGTTAAGTGTGTACTTGTGAGTGTAATGGTTATTTAGTTTTAGATGTGCACATGTGAGTGTGGTTTTCATTTAGTCTTCAATTTACCAGCTTTCTATGTGCAGGAACATAAGATAAATTTTGTGTTTTGTGTGTGTGTGAGAGTGTGAATGTGTGTGAGAGTGTGAGAGTGTGAATGTGGTGTGTGTGTGTGTGTGTGTGTGTGTGTGTGTGTGTGTGTGTGTGTGTGTGTGTGTGGTGCGCGCGCACCCTCTATTGTCAGTGACTAAAGTGTTTATTGTGTGTTCACAGGGTTGGCACATGCAGACAGCTGAAGACTGTGCAGAGAGAGGAGACAGGACTTGATGAACAGAGATCTACAGGGCAGGTGAGTGTTGTACATACCACTGTCAGTCAGTGCCTTAAACGCCAGTGCACTCTAAACGCACTCAGCCCCCCCCCCCCCCTCTTCACACACTCACATCACACTCACATTCGCACACACACACACACACACACACACACACACACACACACACACACACCACACACACACACACACACACACACACACACACACACAAGTGGATAAGATAACCTAGTGGTCACAGGGTTCGCGATAACCGGTAATTGTTGGTATTTTACGATTGTAAACTGGGAATACCGAAAATTTTCGAAGCAGCCGGTACCGCGTACCGATTCTGTTTGCCTGTGACCGATTAGATTTTTGTCTAAAAAAAAAAAAGTCTGAAGTGACGTTTCCTGACAGTATGTCACGTGCCTGTTCTGTGCTTACGCACCTACCCCTTCCTACCACCCCTTCCGACGAACATCTTTGGCACCAGCTTCATTAGCCTAGCACGCAGAACAGCAAGCTTGACTGTGAAAGAATAGAGCTTCGCGCTCTTCTCGGCATGACAGTAACGTCCATTCACAATGAGTAAATGGGGCCTAGATGTATTTATTCTTTATTTTTTTAATCTTTTATATCGAGGATAATGGAATAAGCACTTCTGTGCTTTTTAACATCCAGTCCCCATGTTTATGCAGTTTTGTAAATGTCATCTGTTCCCACCGGCACACAATGGCCTGCTCTTACGAAAACCGAAAAGCGGAGGGTCTTTGACTATGAATTTGCGCATTGCTTTGAGAGAGAAGAGTCGAAAACTAAATCTAAATTGAAAGAAAGATCTAGGATGAGTGCTAAGCATAGAAAGAAGAATATGTCACACCATATGATGCCATGCAAAAACAACAGACTGACACAGACAATGGCACAGGCGCTAAAAAAAAAAAATCCTATTGCTGCGTGGCTTCGTGCCCAAGAAGCGAGTGGCGAGCAGCATGGCAGTCAAAGTCTGGGAGATTTGCGTTCAATTTAGATTTAGTTTTGCTGCCGAACAATCCCCCCCCTCCTCCCCACCCCCCCTCACTGAATAGTTTCGTTTTTGTTCACACTACTACCGGATTTTATTTTCTGGGGACCGATTTTGGGGGAGTTGGTCAAGATATCTCTGACTGGCAGTACCAGTTTTTAAAAAATCCTAGCGCGAACCCTGGGTCAGAACATTGCTCTCGCAATTTGACCACTCAAGTTCGATTCTCCGTTCAAGGGGATTTTTTTCCCCTGGAGTTAACATCAGTGCTGGCTCCACACTCCCCGAAACCTAACTCTTCTTATGAGACTATAAACTGAGGCGTCTGTGCAAACACACACAGAACACCTTGTGCACACATTAAATCCTGTTCCGCTTTTCATAAGAGTAGGCCATTGTGTGCCAGTGGGAACAGATGACAAGATTTACAAAACTACATGCACACAAGGACTGGATGTAAAAAGCACTCCAGTGCTTATTCTATTACCCATCAATAAAAAGAATAAATAAAATATAAAATAAATAAGTACATAAATGCGCACACATACACGCACTGAGATTAAAGAAGAAATTACTTTAGAAACATTATAAAATGTCAAACAAGTTAAATCAAGATACAATATCATCCATGCTTTTATGTTCTTTTTTTCTTTTTAAAAAGAAATCAAAAACTAATAATAAAAAAACAGGAACAAAACACCTAAAAATGTGTACCCATACTATACCAATGAAATAAACCAAAAAATCAGACTAGTGAATCAACAGTAATAATATTCCAATAATATCACTAAGTTGCAGTAACACAACAATAAACTAAAAAGCAATGGGAAATGACAGGCAGGGTGGGGGTGGTGGTATCAAAGATGAAGGGAAGAAACACAAACAATCAAACAAATCAAGTAATAGTAATACAGAAAAACAGTTTTCACAAGCAAACAGGAACTCTTAGATAATAAAAAAAAACACCAAACAAAGCTCACAGTCAACTAGACTATCAAACCAATACAAATACCAATTGTGATAGTGCTAATAGTCCCATCATGAATGATATCAAAAACAACATTCATTTTAAAACCTATTAAGTTCAATATCAGAAAGATTTTTTTTTTCATGACTAGTAAAAAAAAAAAAAAAAAAAAAAAAAAAAATCAAGCCACGATATTGTCAGTCAACTGTTTGCTTTTCCCCTTTGGGCAGTTGTTAACTTTGCAAATTGTGTGTGTGTGTGTGTTGTGGTGTGTTGTGTGTGTGTGTGTAGTGTGTTGTGTGTGTGTATGTGTTGTGTGTGTGTGTTTAGATATGCTTCATTTCATGTAGTGAGGTAGCTGTTGTTTCTACATGTTCACTGCTGTGTGTTTTTCAGTGCTAGTCAACCAAGATGATGAAGGCTGAAGGGATCAGGACTGGAGGCTGCGCCATCTCCATTTCAAGTTAAGTGCACTGTGTGTGGGAGTCAAGTAAGTCAAAGTCAAAAATTATTTCCAGATGGTACATTCTTTGATGTATTAAAAATTTTTTCGTGTGTGTGTGTGTGTGTGTGTGTGTGTGTCGTGTGTGTGGTGTGTGTGTGTGTGTGTGTGTGTGTTTATTTACTTGTGACTCGAAGATGAAAGGTGAGGTCAGAGGTTGGCTATTTTCTCCCAAGGTAAAAGCACGTCCCCAGTCTACTGTCACCCCCTTTTTGTTGGACATGTTTTTACTAACCAACACAAATGGCTACTTGAAAGGGGAAGGGGGGGGGGGGCGGGGGGAGATTTACTGAGTGTATGAGTGTTGTGTTGATTTCGTTAAGTGTGTACTTGTGAGGTGTAATGTTTATTTAGTTAGATGTGCACATGTGAGTGTGGTTTTCATTTAGTCTTCAATTTACCAGCTTTCTATGTGCAGGAACATAAGATAAAATTTTGTGTTTTGTGTGTGTGTGTGTGATGTGTGTGTGTGTGAGAGTGTGAATGTGTGTGTGTGTGTGTGCGCGCACCCTCTATTGTCAGTGACTAAAGTGTTTATTGTATGTTCACAGGGTTGGCACATGCAGACAGCTGAAGACTGTGCAGAGAGAGAGAAGACAAAACTTACTGAACAGAGACCTACAGGGCAGGTGAGTACTGTACATACCACTGTCAGTCAGTGCACTGTAAAACGCACTCAGGCCCCCCCCCCCTTCCTTCCGCACACTCACACTCACATTCGCACACACACACACACACACACACACACACCACACACACACACACACACACACACACGTGGATAAGATAACCTAGTGGTCAGAACATTGCTCTCGCACTTTGACCACTCAAGTTCGATTCCTGTTCAAGGGGATTTTTTTCCCTGGAGTTAACATCACTGCTGGCTCCACTCTCCCCGAACTCCTTCTTATGAGACTATAAACTGAGGCCTGTGTGCAATTACACGCAGAACACCTTGTGCACACATTAAATCTTGTTCCGCTTTTCGTAAGAGTAGGCCATTGTGTGCCAGTGGGAACAGATGACAAGATTTACAAAACTACATGCACACAAGGACTGGATGTAAATAAATAAGCACTCGAGTGCTTATTCTATTATCCTCAATATAAACGAATTAATAGAATATAAATAAATAAGTACATAAATGCGCACACATACACGCACTGAGATTAAAGAAGAAAATTACTTTAGAAACATCATAAAATGTCAAACAAGTTAAATCAAGATACATATCATCATGCTTTTATGTTCTTTTTTTTTTTAAAAAGAAATCAAAACTAATAATAAAAAAACAGGAACAAAAACACCTAAAAATGTGTACTTATACCATACCAATGAAATAAACCAAAAAATCAGATAGTGAATCAACAGTAATAATATTGCAATAATATCACTAAGTGCAGTATACACAACAATAACTAAAAGCAATGGGAAATGACAGGCAGGGTGGGGGTGGTGGTATCAAAGATGAAGGGAAGAACACAAACAATCAAACAAACTCAAGTAATAGTAATACAGAAAAACAGTTTCACAAGCAAACAGGAACCCTTAGATGATAAAAAAAACCCCAAACAAAGCTCACAGTCAACTAGACTATCAAACCAATACAAATACCAATTGTAATAGTGCTAATAGTCCCATCATGAATGATATAAAAAACAACATTCATTTTAAAACCTATTAAGTTCAATATCAGAAAGATTTTTTTTAAAGACTCTAGTAAAAAAAAAAAAAAAAAAAATCAAGCCCCGATAATTGTCAGTCAACTGTTTGCTTTTCCCCTTTGGGCAGTTGTTAACTTTGCAAATTGTGTGTGTGTGTGTGTGTGTGTGTGTGTGTGTGTGTGTGTGTGTGTGTGTGTGTGTGTGTGTTTGTGTGTATGTGTGTGTGTGTGTATGTGTGTGTGTGTGTGTTTTAGATATGCTTCATTGATGGATTGAGGTAGCTGTTGTTTCTACATGTTCACTGCTGTGTGTTACAGTGCTAGTCAACCAAGATGATGAAGGCTGAAGGGATCAGGACAGGAGGCTGCCATCTCCATTGCAAGTTAAGTGCACTGTGTGTGGGTGTCAAGTCAAGTCAAAAGTTTATTTCCAGATGGAACATTCTTTGTATTAAAAAAAATTTCGTGTGTGTGTGTGTGTGTGTGTGTGTGTGTGTGTGTGTGTGTGTGTGTGTGTATTTACTTGTGACTCGAAGATGAAAGGTGAGGTCAGAGGTTGGCTATTTTCTCCCAAGGTAAAAGCACGTCACCAGTTACTGTCACTCCCTTTTTGTTGGACATGTTTTTACTAACCAACACAAATGGCGAGTCATGAGGGGTTGGGGAGGGGGTGTTACTTAGGTATGTGGGTGTTGTGTTCATTTTAATTAGATGTGTGCATCTGAGTGTGATAAGCACATGTGAGAGTGGTGTTTTTTTTGCATGTGTGTGTGCATTATTGTATGTATATAAGTGTGTGCATACACGTGTGTGTGTGTGTGTGTCTATGTGCGCGCTGCATTGTCATTGACTAAAGTGTTTATTTTGTTGGTCACAGGGTTGGCACGTGCAGACAGCTGAAGACTGTGCAGAGAGAGAGGAGTCTGACTTGCTGAATGGGGATCTACAGGGCAGTGTGAGTGCTGTGCATACCACTGTCAGTCACAGCAGAGTTCTCTGCATGAAATTCAGGCTGTTCTCCCAGTGAGAGCATGTCATCTCAAAAGCAGTGCCACCATTTGAAAAAAAAGTTGTCTGCATATGTATTTGTTTAATTATCAGAGTGGTGTTTCTGAATACAATGTCGCCAGGGACAGGCATGCATGCACGCATGCACGCACGTATGCACGCACGCACACACACACACACACACACACACACACACACACACACACACACACACACACACACACACACTCACACACACACACAGGGGACAGGATAGCCTAGTGGTCAGAACATTGCGCTTGCAATATGACAACCCGGGTTCAATTCCTGTTTAAGGAAATTTTTCTCCTGGAGTTAACATCAGTGCTGACTCCACTCCCTCAAAAGTCCTTCAGATGAGACTATAAACCTAGGCCTGTGTGCAAACACACGCAGAACATCTTGCGCACACATTAAATCCTGTTCCACTTTTCTTAAGAGTAAGCCATTGTGTGCTGGTGGGGAGCAGATGACAGGATTTGTGAAGCTGCATGCACACGGGGATGGATGCGAAAAAGGACACGGATGCTGATTCCATTATCCTCTTTATAAAAGATTAGAATAAAAAATAAAATAAAACCACACACACACACACACAACACACACACACACACACACACACACACACACACACACACACACAGAGCTATTTTGATATTTTCCCTTTTGAAAGCTTTATAAAACAAAGCTAAAACAATCTTGAACTGTGTCCCCATTCATTAAACCTGTGCTGATTTGCTAGTGGATGAGAAAGAACAAAAAGCTGATGAACTCTTGTACAGTGGAATTAAATGGAGGGGAAAAAACAACAGGGAAGATTTTTTTTTCAAGAATTAGTACAAAAAACCGACAAGAAAAAAAGTTTCCTGTTGAAAAAACTGTGTCCTAAACAACACACAAAATACAGAAACTTTGTTAGAAATACTGAAAACTGCCATGAAATAATGAAGTCAGTAGCGGGGGGGGGGGGGGGGGGGCATGGGTCTAGATATGAGCTGACTGTGTCATTGTGTTATGTGATGACTGATGTGATATGTGCTGACTGATGTATTCTATATTATGTGCTGACCGATCTGTGCTGACTGTTATGTGCTGACTGATATGTCATTGTGTTATGTGGTGACTGCCAATGATTCCTCATTTCGTGTTGACTATGTTTCACTGATGCTGTGTTATTTAGTGACTGACGTGTCACTAATGCTATGTGTTATGTGGTGACTGACCTGTCCACTAATGCTATGTGCTATGTGATAACTGACATGTCATTAATGCTATGTGTTATTTGGTGACCGACGTGTCACTAATGCTATGTGTTATTTGGTGACTGACCTGTCACTAATGCTATGTGTTATGTGGTGACTGATGTGTCACTGATGCTATGTGTTATGTGGTGACTGACCGTCACTAATGCTATGTGTTATGTGTGACTGATGTGTCACTGATGCTATGTGTTATGTGGTGACTGACGTGTCACTTTTGTCACTGTGTGCAGATGGTGTCTGTCCATGATGGAAGGGGCGGTGGGCAGCACAAGTGTGTATCAAACCACAGCCACACATCTTGCAACACATCATCGCATCAAACCACGGCCACACATCTTGCAACACATCATCGCATCAAACCACGGCCACCCATCTTGCAACTGTCATTGTCTTGGGAGGCAGGAGAAATAAAATGAAATAAAAGAAAGCTTCATAACAATCACAACCACACCCCCCTCCCTTGCCTCTGAGTGTTCATTTCCAAACTGTTGACAGCTGCCTTTGTGAGATTTTGTACAGAGGGGGGTTCATACACACACACACCTGACTTGCGTTTTGAATTTCTGAGTGGTATGTGCCAGTTTGAGATGTGTGTGTGTGTGTGTGTGTGTGTGTGTGTGTGTGTGTGTGTGTGTGTGTGTGTGAGAGAGGGAAAAAAAAGTCGCTTCCGCAGCTAGAGCTGTGAGATTTTGTGTATTCAGCCATTGTTGCTCACCATAAAGGAAGCCAGCCGCATTTCAACTTTGGGAGGTATGTCATCTAAAAACACGGACAATTTTATGTCCACAAAAATAAAATGAAAATACTGCCATCAAACACGCATTTAAGTCATACAAATAGAACAACTAAAATAGTCCTATGAAAATACAGACATTTAATCCACACAAATAAAGAGGCTAAATTAATGTGATGAAAAAATGTGGATCCGTAATCCACATAAATAAAATAGGTAAAGTACAGTTCTCTAAAAATACGGATAAGTAATTCACACAGATAAAAATGCTAAAGTTCAGTCACCTAAAAAAAACGGACATGTAAACCACACAAATAAACTGGTTAAAATTCAGTCAATAGATGGATATATAATCCAAACACTGAAATGGCTAAAACGCAGTTACCTAAATATACAGACGTAATCCACACTCTAAAATGTCTAAAATACAATCGCCTAAACACATGTAATACACAAATAAAAATGGCTAAAATACTGGCGCGCAAAAAGTACAGGAATTTAATCTACTCGGATAAAATGGCTAAAATACTGTCGCCTTAAAACGAGTGCAATTCACACAAATAAAATGACTAAAATTGAGTAAAAACACTGGTGTGTGAACCATGCAAATAAAATGACTAAAATTGAGTAAAAACACTGGCGTGTAAACCCTACAAATAAAATGGCAAACATTGAGTAAAAAAAAAAAAAAGGAGTAAAAACACTGGCCTGTAAACCATACAAATGAAATGGCTAAAATCTAAAGCATGAGAAACAATATGGGTGACTTTACCAGCCAAACTGGACAACAGGGACAAATTTGATTTGAAGTCAGTTCATCGACCAATCCAATACTATCATAATAAAAAATAAAAAAATGTTTATAGCCCCGCAAGGCCACATCAGTGCTGTCACCTTGTCAATTTAAAATTCAATTTAAAACTTGCAATTATATATAGATTAGAGTTCATCGACCAAGGCCATCTTGGAATCTGTTACACACTAACGATACACTTTTTTCAGTCATCCTGTCACAGCCAAATTATCTGACTGGGCCTACTGAGGTTTATTCACATGGTTAAAAAAACATATAAGAGCAAAAAAGTAAGAACATGACACCTTAGTGTTTGGCAGAAACACTACTTTGGTTTGTTTAAAAAACCTTCTTCAGGCTAAAAGATTTTATGGCAGGGTTGTTTCTCAGAGTCGTGATGGAAGGCACAAGCTGAGTGTAGGTTAACGGCACTATCCAATGTGGCGGACTTGACAGAAGGAAAAATTGGCAATAGGCTACCCAATAATCCTGTGGCGGAATCGATGGGTTATTTTTCTTCCTTTTTAAATGTCATTCCCTTTTGTTGATTTTCGGATATTAAAAAATATTGAATAACAGATCCAAGACATTGAAACCTTTTGAAAATGAACAATGGCAACCTGTCACAAACACCTTGAAAGTCAGGAAAATCGAGGCTTGTCTATCCAAAGCATTCTCATTATGGATGATGATAAACTAAAGATACATTTCTGTGCCGAAAAAGAAAGGTTTAAATAGGTGTGAGTGCATGGACGAAATTGACAAGGACTAGTAGACGCCAAATTTTCCACGAAGGTAAAAATTTATTTTGTACATGCTCAGTAAGTCTCGTCTCTCTCCATCGTTTAGTTGGATGGATTTTTCCGAGTTCAAAAGGACAGAGCCTGGCTAAAACTATGCATTGATACCTGTGTGATAAACAAAAGCAGAGCTGGAAAGCTGTATTAGCGAAGCAACAAAAAAAACCGAACAAGTGTTTTTGCTGTTTGTGTGATCAAACACATTGGTCTGCAAAGGGGTGGGGGAGGAGAAGGGAAAGTTGGGAGGTAAAGTTAACTTCCTAGGGTAGATTTCAACTTGGCTTGAACTCAAGTTGAGCTACGAAACTGATGCAAAGTAACGATTTTGACTTCTAAACCTCTACCAAAAATGAAATTAGAAAGGAGAGGTAGTGAAAGTGGTGATGTACACTGGAGGTGAATTGAGAACAGACATGGGGGAAATGGATGATTGACAAAATTGTACCCCGTGTGTGTGTGTTGTGTGTGTGTGTGTGTGTTCTTCCATTTCGAGGATAGTGGTAGGCCCTGTGTGTACGCAATTTCAAAAAAAAAGTTGTCATCGGTAATCACTGGCACAGAACGCGCGCGCGTGTGTGTGTGTGTGTGTGTGTGTGTGTGCGCGCGCACGCGCGCGGGGGCATGTGGGTGTAAGTGTAAAAAAACAAGGGGGTTTTTTGGGGGGGAGAGGAGGGGAATCATAGTTGATTTTGTAGGTGTAGGCTACTAAAGGGAAACTGGTAACTGGAAAGAGGGGGCAGGTTATGTGTGGCCTTGTAGTTGGAAATAGAATTAAAGGGCTAGCAAATAAAAGAGCGGGATTTTTTGCATATAGTTAATTTTGAGCTAGATC
>CM060322.1:65841047-65861900 GCA_030674155.1 Stramonita haemastoma
GCAAAGTGAGAGAGGGAGGTCATTCCAGGTGGATGCAACAGGAATAAAGGAAGAGCGACGGCCAACGGAAGTTTGTTTGAATTTGGGTGTTCGAAAGCACGACGTATCTGCAGCTGAACGGAGGGAACGGGATGGTCAAGTCAAGTCAAAGACACTTTAATCACCCCTGAAAGGCGATTACAATTACAATACAAGAAACAAGACCCAGTGCGACTACACCAAGAAAACATCAAAGAAGTCGACAAATTCACCTACCTGGGCAGTGTCGTTAGTAAAGATGGGGGAACGGACGAAGACATCAAGTGCCGAATAAATAAAGCACGTCATGCCTTCAACACCCTTCGCCCAATCTGGAGATCAACATCCCTCTCACTCCACAACAAGATCCAGATATTCAACACCAATGTCAAGTCGGTCCTACTGTATGGCTCAGAAACCTGGCGGGTGACAAAGACCAACACCCACAAACTCCAGACATTTACCAACAGATGTCTTAGGAACATCCTTGGTATCAGGTGGCCAGAAGTAGTCTCAAACGAAGAACTATGGGACAGGACCAGACACGCTGCAATTGACACGGAGATCAAGAAAAGGAAATGGGGATGGATTGGCCATACGCTCCGAAAGCCTGCTTCAGATGTCACCAGGCAGGCCCTTGACTGGAATCCACAAGGGAAGCGGAAAGTAGGCCGACCAAAACAGACCTGGCGCAGAAGCATTGAAGCAGAGACGAAAGCAGCCAGAATGACATGGGCCGAGCTGAAGAGGATCTCCCAGAACCGAGTCCGTTGGAGGAGTGTTGTTGTGGCCCTATGTTCCACGGGAATCCACAGGCATAAGTCAAGTCAAGTAAGTCAAAGTCAGGCATGTTGATGATACGAATCATAATCAAAGACACAAGCTAGTTACATTTCATGTTTGTTCAAACATTATATGATAGTCAGGCAGCCAGTGAAGAGATAGCAAAAGAAGAGTGACGTGTCGAGATTTTTTTTTCTTTCTTCGGACTTCTCGAGCGTCAGAGTGTTTTACCTGTTGGGGGAAGTGGATGGATGATGGTGGTAGACCAGGTGAAACAAGTATACATTATTAGCTTGGAAGAGCCCATGGAAGCACTGACTGCGTTCACTTCAGTGTCGGCAAAAACAGTCCATTTCTAGTTGCTAGTTTGTGGGAAGGAAAGCTGGTAGGTGTACACGACACAAAACAAGGATTGCGGACAAGAATAATGACAATATACAGTTTATGTGATGCACCAGCGCAAAGTGTGGGGTCCCAGCCACATGTACGAATACAAACAAACACACCGTCAATCACCAGCGCAAGCGCGCGTGCGCGCACGCATACCCATCCCCCGCATGAAAAAGGTGCCGTTTTGAGCACAGATGCCAGCTAAAGAGCCGTTTTCAGCCCCGTCCAACCCCTACTTTTGCACGGTAAAAGACCCCATGGCACCAAGATGATTTTGTACTGTATGCATACACTCTCTCCCACCATCTTGAATAGGTGTGGCGCCGGATTTGTGGCGATACCAGAGCTACTAAGAGCTAAGCAAGATAGTTTGTTGGAAGGAAAGCTGGTAAGTGTACGCGACAAAAAACAAACATTGCGCACAAGAATAATGATAATATACAGTAATATGATGCACCAGGGCAAAGGGTAGAGTTCCCACCACATATGCGCACACAAAAAACACACTGACAAACACCAGCTCTCACGAGCGTTCCCGGACGCATACCCAACCCCCACCCGAAAATAGTGCCCTTTTGGGCAAAGATGCCAGCGAAAGAGCCGTTTTCAGACCCGTCCAATGCCAACTTTTGATCTTTAAAACCATTTTTGAGGTGTGTGGCACTGGAATTGTGGCGACACCACAGCCCCGAAAATGGCAACCCCGCTTGTACATAGGCAAGCTAGTCGAAAAGAAACATGGTACAATGTACGCAAAAACCACCCCTAGAACACACATCAAATAACAATATCATAGAATATCAGGCACCACAGCAATCTGCAGTGTCCCCTTCACACGCACAAACACAAAAAAACGCACACACACACACACCAGCGAACGCACGCACGCGCGCATGCATACACACCCTCCCATGAATAAGCAAAAGAAGCATTCTAAAGATGTGACGAAACCGTAGGTTTCGGGCCCCTGACACCCGCACTTTTCCGCAGTTCCAGAACTCACGGTACCAGGACCGTATTCTGCTCTATGCAGACAAACTTTACAATCCTTTTTGAGGTGTGTGGCACTGGAATTGTGGCGACACCACAATCCTGAAGATGGCAATCCCGCTTGTACATAGCCAAGTTTGTCGCATAGAAACATGGTAAAGTGTACGCAAAAATCACCAGTCAAATACACATCAAATAACAATATCATACAATATCATGCACCACAGAAATCTGTAGGGTCCCCTCCACACGCACAAAGACAAAAAAACCGCACACACAAACACTAGCATACGCACGTAGGAGCACATGCATACAGATCCTCCCATGAATAAGCTACAGAGGCATTCCAAAGATGTGACGAAACCGTAGGTTTCGGGCCCCTGACACCTGCACTTTTCCGCAGTTACAGAGCTCACGGCACCAAGACCGTATTCTACTGAATGCAGACAAACTTTACAACCATTTTTGAGGTGTGTGGCAGTGGAATGGTGGCGAGTCCACAGCCCCGAAGAAGTCAACCCCGCTTGTACATAGCCAAGTTCGTCGCATAGAAACATGGTACAGTGTACGCAAAAATCACCCCTCGAACACACATCAAATAATACTATCATACAATATCATGAAACCACAGCAATCTGCAGGGTCCCTGCACATGCACAATCACAAAAATCGCACACACAAACACCAGCCAACGCATGCACGCGCGCATGCATACCCACCCTTCCATGAATAAGCTAAAGAAGCATTTGAAAAAGATGTGAGGCAAACGCCGTTTTCGGGTCCTTGCCACCCGCACTTTTCCGCAGTTACAGAGCCCATGGCACAACGAGCGTATTCTACTCTATGCAGACAAACATTACAACCATTTTGATGTGTGTGGACTTGGAATTGTGGCGACATTACAATCCCGAAGATGGCAACCCCGCTTGTACATAGCCAAGTTTGTCGCATAGAAGCATGGTACAGTGTACGCAAAAATGACCCCTAGAACACACATCAAATTATAATATCATACAATATCATGCACCACAGCAATCTGCAGGGTCCCCTCCACACGCCCAAATACAAAAATTCGACACGCAAACACCAGCGAACGCACACATGCGCTCATGCATACCCACCCTCCCATGAATAAGCAAAAGAAACATATGGAAGAGATGTGAGGCAAACGCCGTTTTTGGGACTTTGCCACACGCACTTTTCCGAAGTTACAGAACCCACAGCATGGCTACCGTATTCTACACTATGCAGACAAACTCTACAACCATTTTGGATGTGTGTGGCACTGGAATTGTGGCGACACCACAGCCCTAAATATGGCAATCCCGCTTGTACATAGCCAAGTTTGCCGCATAGAAGCATGGTACAGTGTACGAAAAAATCACCCCTAGAACACACATCAAATTATAACATCATAAAATATCATGCACCACAGCAATCTGCAGGGTCCCCTCCACACGCCCAAAGACAAAAAACCGCACACACAAACACCAGCGAATGCACACATGCGCGCATGCATACACACCCTCCCATGAATAAGGTGAAGAAGCATTTGGAAAAGATGTAAGGCAAACACCGTTTTCGGGAACTTGGCACCCGCACTTTCCTTCAGTTATAGAGCCCACGGCACAAAGACCGTATTTTGCTGTATTCAGAAAAACTTTACAACCCTTTTTGATGTGTGTGACACTGGAATTGTGCCGACACCACAGCCCTGAAGAGGACGACCACGCTTGTACATAGCCAAGTTTGTCGCATAGAAACAGGGTAGAGTGTGCGCAAAAATCACCCCTACATCACGCATCAAATAATAATATCATACAATATCATGCACCAAAGTAATCTCCAGGGTCTTTTCCACACGCACAAACACAAACAACCGCACACACAAACAACAGCGAAAGCACGCACGCACGCATGCATACCCACCATCCCATGAATAAGAGCTAAAGAACTAGAAGCATTGTGACACAAACGCCGTTTTCGGGACCTTCCCACCCGCACTTTTCCGCAGTTACAGAGCCCAAGGCACCAGGACCGTATTCTACTCTATTCAGACAAACTTGACAATCATTTTCGACGTGTGTGGCACTGGAATTGTGGCGACACCACAGCTCGGAAGATGGCAACCCCGCTTGTACATAGCAAAGTTTGTCGCATAGAAACAGGGTACTCACTCACTCACTCACTCAGTCCCATGTCCCAAAGGACGTAGGGGGGACATGAGAGAAGATGCAACACAGATCTTTTTCCATGCTTCACGATCCAGTGTGGCTAGTTGGAGGTGTTGCAGGGGTTGGGCGGTCCAGTCTGTGATGTTGTCAACCCATGACTTCTTTTGGCGGCCTCTTCTTCTCTTGCCCTCGACTGTTCCTTGCAGGATGGTTTTTGCTAGGGTGTTGTGTCTTGTGGTGTGACCAAACCACATCAGCTTTCTCCTCTTTATGGTGGAGAGCAAAGGCTCTTGGGGGCCCACACGCTTTTTGATTTCTTCTTTCACATAGTTATTGGTCGTGTTCTTTGTATGATATTTTGAGGAGTCTTCTGTGGCACTTGTTCTCGAATGCCTGGATTCTCCTCTCTAACTCTGCTGTCAGAGTCCATGATTCACAGCCATATAGGAGGATAGATATCACGAGGGATTTGTAAAGGTGGAATTTGGTGCCGAAGCTGATGTTGTTGCTTCTGATGATCTTCTCAAGTCTGACTAGAGCAGATGTTGCTGTTGCAATGCGAGCTTTCACTTCATTGTTTGATGTGCCATCTTTTGTTAGGATGGAGCCTAAGTATTTGAATTGGCTCACCTCTTCTAGTGTTTCTCCATTCATCTTTATTTCCGTGATGTCATTACTCGCGCTGTTGACCATGATCTTTGATTTCTCTGTACTGACCTCCATGCCGTATGCGCTCGCTCGATCTGTTAAATTGTCTGTAAGGATTTGCAGTTCTTGTTTGCTGCTGCCCATGAGGTCAATGTCATCTGCAAATCTGAGGTTGCAAAGGGGTCTTCCACCAATGGAGATGGAAGTGTGGTGGTTTTGCAGTGTCTCTGTCATGATGTTTTCGAGGAAGAGGTTGAAGAGTACAGGTGAGAGAAGGCAGTCCTGGCGAACCCCAACCGTGGTCTTGAAGAACTCGCCCACGTGATTGTTCATGAAAACTGCACTTTTTGCGTTCTCGTACAGAGCCTTGATGACTTCAATTAGGCAGCTGTCAATGTTGAAGTGCCTGAGTACTTGCCAGAGGCCGTCATGCCATACCCTGTCAAAGGCCTTTTTGAAGTCTATGAAATTGTGGTACAAGTCTTTTTGGTGTTGGAGATGCTTCTCTATCAGAATTCTCAGATTGAAAATTTGTTCCATTGTGCTGCGTTTTGGTCTAAAGCCCGCTTGTTCTTCTGCCAGGAGTTTTTCTGCTTGGTTTTTCAGTCTGTTGAGGACTACCTGCAGCATGATCTTGCTAGGATGACTTATGAGACTGATGGTTCTGTAGTTCTGGCATTTCTTGAGGTTTCCTTTCTTTCGCAGGGGTATTACAAGAGACTGTGTCCATTCTTTTGGCCATTCTTTGGTGTCGTGGATCTTCTGACAAAGTTCTGTGAATCGCCTTGCTGTTTCATTCCCTCCATTTTTTATGAGTTCAGCTGGGATGTTATCAATTCCAGGGGACTTCCCCTTCTTCAATTGTTTAATAGCTGCATCTACTTCACACCTTAGTATTGGTGGGTCTTTATCTTGGTGTTCAGGGGGTTTGTCAGAAACTATGTTGGTATCTGGGCGTAGTGGGTAGTTGTACAATCCCTCACAGTATTCTGTCCAGCGTTGGAGGATGGCATTGTTTTCCGTTAAAAGATTTCCTTCTTTGTCTTCAATAACAGAGGCTTTAGGCTGTGTGGTTTTCGTTAGTGCTTTCAAAGTGTCGTAAGCTGTTTTGCTGTTTCCCTTGGTCATTCCAGCTTCGATGTTGTTGCATTGTTCTTCTATCCACCCTTCTTTGGCTTCTCTCATCTTTTTCCTCACTTCTCTGTGGCTATCCATGTACTTCTTGTAAGCTTCTTGACTTGTGAACTTTTGTTTCTTAAGTTCTCTTCTTTTGTCGCAGAGGTCAAGAACCTCATTTGTCACCCAGGGTTGTTTCTTTGTTCTGCTTCTTCCAAATGTTTCTTCTGCTGCTGTCGTTAGCACTTCTTTGATGTTGTTGGCCAATGTGTCCACATCATTGTCGATGGCTGTGAGTGAGGCAAACTTTCCTCCAATGTTGGCTTGGAAGATCTCAACCACTGTTGGGTCTTTGAGTTTTTCCAGGTCGAATCTTATGCGTGGGCTTTTTGGCTGTTGTTTTGCTTTCAGTTTCAGTCTGATGGTGGTAAGTACAAGGTCGTGGTCACTGCCAATGTCAGCTCCTGGGAATGTTCTTGTTTTTGCCTTGTTTATGCTGGATTTGAATCTTTGGGGTGACAGAATGTAATCAATTTGATTATGAATCAGACCATTTGGTGAGTGCCAGGTTGATGTTCTGGATGGCTTGTGAGGGTGGAGTGTGTTAGCCAGAGTTAGTTTGTGCTTCTTTGCGAATTCCAGCAGCCGCTGTCCTCTGTCATTTGTTTCTCCCAGTCCAAATCGTCCTGTGGTTCCTGCCCAGGTGTCATAGGCATCAGGTCCCACCTTAGCATTCCAGTCGCCTTCCACAATAAGGATGTCTTTTTTGGGCGTTTTGGAGATGACGTTTTCAAGTTCTTCATAGAATTCTTCTATCTGATCATCATCGTAGTCAGATGTTGGAGCATACACTTGGATGATGGTGAGATTCTGGGGTTTTGCAGAAACTCTGATTGACATGAGTCTGCTGGATACTGGTGTGCAGCTGATGATGCTTGACACAATCTCTTTCCTGACAATAAAGCCTACTCCATGTTGATGTAGTTTCTCTTCTCCGCTGTACCATATTTTGCGGCCGTCTTGCGTGGTTGTTTCTCCGAAGCCAATCCATCTGACTTCCGCAAGCCGTATGATGTCCCATTTATACCTCTGTAATTCATGTGTAAGTTCCTGTACTCTGCCTGTTTGGTACAGAGTCCTTACATTCCATGTACCAATGGTTGCCCCTTTAGCTGGAAGCTTTAGACTTGGTTCTGCCCCAGTAGCACACTTGTCACTCCCACCCTGGAGGCTTGCAGTGGGTAGCGCGGTCGTTGTTGATCCGGGCCTCGACCGATCCGGCATGTCTTTCTGTTTTGTTTTTCTCATCATGTCCTTGCAGTGGGCTTGAGGAAGCTTGGTGGCGCCCATCTCCTCTCCAAGACTCCTACTGGTGGGTAAGAATGCACCAGCCCCTCACAACGTTTCGCCCGCCAGTAGAAGCGGTTACCGGGGTGTGGGTGGGTTAAGGACCCGGACCCAGAAGTGAGAGTTGAGTGCCAAGTGAGGACCAGTGCTCCCGTCCATCCCGAAGGATGCTACTGCCAGGTTTACAAAGGTACCACCTCTCCTTAAGCACCCCATACACCCCATACATAAAAAGGGTACAGTGTACGCAAAAATCACCCCTACAACACGCGTCCAAGAATAATATAATACAATATCATTCACCACAGCAATCTGCAGGGTCCTATCCACAAGCACGAACACAAAAAACCGCACACACAAACACCAGCGAACACACGCACGCGCGCATGCATACCCACCCTCCCATGAATAAGAGCTGAAGAACTAAAAGCATTGTGACGCAAACGCCGTCCTTGCCACCTGCACTTTTCCGCAGTTACAGAGCCCAGGGCACAAGGACCGTATTCTACTCTATGCAGACAAACTGGACAACTATTTTGGATGTGTGTGGCACTGGATTTGTGGCGACACCACCGCCCGGAAGATGGCAACCCCGCTTGTACAGAGGCAAGTTTGTCGAATAGAAAAAGGGTACAGTGTACGCTAATATCACCCCTACAACACCATCAAATAATAGATTCATACAATATCATGCACCACAGCAATCTGTATGGTCCCCTCCACACGCACAAGCACAAAAAACCGCACACACAAACACCAGCCAACGCACGACAGCGCGCATGCATACCCACCCTCCTATGAATAGGAGCTAAAGAACTAGAAGCATTGTGACGCAAACGCCGTATTTGGGACCTTGCCACCCGCACTTTTCCGAAGTTACAGAGCCCAGGGCACCACCACCGTATTCTACACTATGCAGACAAACTTTACAACAATTTTCGGTGTGCGTGGCACTGGAATTGTAACGAAACAACAGCCGGGAAGATGGTAACCCCGCTTGTACAGAGCCAAGTTTGTCGAATAGAAACATGGTACAGTGTATGAAAAAATCACCCCTACAACACGCGTCCAAGAATAATATAATACAATATCATTCACCACAGCGATCTGCAGGGTCCTATCCACAAGCACGAACACAAAAAACCGCACACACAAACACCAGCGAACACACGCACGCGCGCATGCATACCCACCCTCCCATGAATAAGAGCTAAAGAACTAGAAGCATTCTGACGCAAACACCGTTTTCGGGACATTGCCGCCCGTACTTTTCCGCAGTTGCAGAGCCCAGGGCACCACCACCATATTCTACACTATGCAGACAAACTGGACAACCATTTGCGATGTGTATGGCACTTGAATTGTGGCGACACCACGGCCCGGAAGATGGCAACCCCGCTTGTACAGAGCCAAGTTTGTCGCAAAGAAACAGGGTACAGTGTACGCAAAAATCACCCCTATAACACCATCCAATAATAATTTCATACAATATCATGCACGACAGTAATCTGTGGGGTCCCATCCACACGCACAAACACAAAAAACCGCACACACAAACACCAGCGAACGCACGCACACGCGCATGCATACCCACCCTCTTATGAATAAGAGCTAAAGAACAAGAAGCATTGTGACACAAATGCCGTTTTTGGACCTTGCCGCCCGCACTTTTCCGCAGTTCCAGAGCCCAGGGCACCACCACCGTATCCTACTCTATGCAGACAAACTAGCCAACCATTTTTGATGTGTGTGGCACTGGAATTGTGGCGACACCACGGCCCAGAAGATGGCAACCCCGCTTGTACAGAGCCAAGTTTGTCGCCTAAAAACGGGGTACAGTGTACGCAAAAATCACCCCTACAACACCATCCAATAATAATTTCAAACTAGCTTTCTCGGTTCTTGGGGGCGTCGGTGTCGCCACAAGTCCGGCGCCACACACGTCGGAGATAGTAGGGGAGCGAGTATGCATACGGTGCTATATTGTCCTCATGCCTTGGGGTCTTTAACCATGCAAAAGTCGGGGCAGGACGGACCCGAAAACGGCGCGTTGGGTCGTCTTTGCCCCAAACCGCACCTTTTTGGCAGGGGGGTGGGTATGCATGCACGCACGCGCGCGCGCTGGTGTTTGTCAGTGCGTTTGTTTGTTTGCGGACATTTGGCGGGGACCCTGCAGATTGCCCTGGTGCATGATATTGCTGTATACTATCATTATTTCTGGGCGCCCTGCTTGGTTTTCGATGCGTACGCTGTACCCAATTTTCTTGCCACAAACTAGCTTTCTCGGCTCTTGGCGGCGTCAGTGTCGCCACAAGACCAGCGCCACACACGTCGGAGATGGTTCTGGGGCGAGTATGCATACGGTACCATACTGTCCTGGTGGTTTGGGGTCTGTAAGCGTGGAAAAGTCGGGCAGGACGGGCCCGAAAACAACTTGTTGGGTCCCATCTTTGCCCCAAACCGCACCTTTTTGGCAGTGGGTTGGGTATGCATGCGTGCACGCGCGCGCGCGCTGGTGTTTGTCAGTGCGTTTGTTTGTGTGCGCGCATGTGGCAAGGACCCCGCAGATTGCCCTGGTGCATCATATTGCTGTATGCTGTCCTTATTTCTTGGCACCCTGCTTGGTTTTCGGTGCGTACACTGTACCCCATTTCCTTGCCACAAACTAGCATTCTTGGCTCTTGGGGGCGTCGGTGTCGCCACAAGTCCGGCGCCACACACGTCGGAGATGGTTCCGGGGCGAGTATGCATACGGTACCATGCTGTCCTGGTGGTTTGGGGTCTTTAAGCGTGGAAAAGTCGGGGCAGGACATGCCCGAAAACGGCTCGTTGGGTCCCGTCTTTGCCCAAAACCGCACCTTTTTGGCTAAGGGTTGGGTATGCATGCGCGCAAGTGCGCGCGCTGGTGTTTGTCAGTGCGTTTGTTTGTGTGCGCGCATGCTGCGGGGGCCCCGCAGATTGCCCTGGTGCATAATATTGCTGTATACTGTCATTATTTCTGGGCGCCCTGCTTGGTTTTCGGTGCATACACTGTACCCCATTTCCTTGCCACAAACTAGCTTTCTCGGCTCTTGGGGGCGTCGGTGTCGCCACAATTCCGGCGCCACACACGTCGGAGATGGTAGGGGAGCGATAATGCATATGGTGCTATATTGTCCTGATGCCTTGGGGTCTGTAACCATGCAAAAGTCGGGGCAGGACGGGCCCGAAAACGGCTCGTTGGGTCCCGTCTTTGCCCCAAACCGCACCTTTTTGGCAGGGGGTTGGGTATGCATGCGCGCCCGCTCGCGCCCGCTTGTGTTTGTCAGTGCGTTTTTTTTGTGTGCGCGCATGTGGCGGGGATCCCGCAGATTGCCCTGGTGCATGATATTGCTGTATACTGTCCTTATTTCTGGGCGCCCTTCTTGGTTTTCGGTGCGTACACTGTACCCCATTTCCTTGCCACAAACTAGCTTTCTCGGCTATTGGGGGCGTCGGTGTCGCCACAAGTCCGGCGCCACACACGTCGGAGACGGTTGTGGGGCGAGTATGCATACGGTACCATACTGTCCTGGTGGTTTGGGGTCTGTAAGCGTGGAAAAGTCATACCCAACCCCCTGCCAAAAACGTGCGGTTTTGGGCAAAGACGGGACCTAACGAGCCGTTTTCGGGACCGTCCTGCCCCGACTTTTCCACGCTTACAGACCCCAAACCACAAGGACAGTATTTTACCGTATGCATACTCGCCCCGGAACAATCTCCGACGTGTGTGGCGCTGGACTTGTGGCGACACCGACGCCCCCAAGAGCAGAGAATGCTAGTCTGTGGCAAGGAAATGGGGTACAGTGTACGCACCGAAAACCAAGCAGGGCGCCCAGAAATAATGACAGTATACAGCAATATCATGCACCAGGGCAATCTGCGGGGTCCCCGCCACATGCCTGCACACAAACAAACGCACTGAGAAACACCAGCGCGCGCGCGTGCGCGCATGGATACCCAACCCTTAGCCAAAAAGGTGCGGTTTTGGGCAAAGACGGGACCCAACGAGCCGTTTTCGGGCCCGTCCTGCCCCGACTTTTCCACGCTTACAGACCCTAAACCACCAAGACAGTATGGTACCGTATGCATACTCGCCCCACAACCGTCTCCGACGTGTGTGGCGCCGGACTTGTGGCGACACCGACGCCCCCAATAGCCGAGAAAGCTAGTTTGTGGCAAGGAAATGGGGTACAGTGTACGCACCGAAAACCAAGCAGGGCGCCCAGAAATAAGGACAGTATACAGCAATATCATGCACCAGGGCAATCTGCAGGGACCCTGTCACATGCACGCACAGAAACAAACGCACTGACAAACATATGCGCGCGCGCTCGTGCGCGGATGCATACCCAACCCCTTGTCAAAAAGGTGCGGTTTTGGGCAAAGACGGGACCCAACGAGCCGTTTTCGGGCCCGTCCTGCCCCGACTTTTGCATGGTTATAGACCCCAAGGCATCAGGACAATATAGCACCATATGCATTATCGCTCCCCTACCATCTCCGACGTGTGTGGCGCCGGAATTGTGGCGACACCGACGCCTTCAAGAGCTGGGAAAACTCGTTTGAGGCGAAGAAATCTGGTACAGTGTACCCACCGAAAAGAAAGCAGGCCGTACAAAAATAATGACAATATAAAGCAATATGATGCACAAGGGGAAACTGCCGGGTCCCCACCACATGCACGCACACAAACAAACGTACTGACAAACACCAGCGCGAGCGCGTGCGCGCATGCATACCCACCCCCCTGCCAAAAAGGTGCGGTTTGGTGCAAAGACGGGACACAAAGCCCTTTTTTTGAGGCCCGTCCTGCCCCTTTTTTTGAACGGTTACAGACCCCAAGGCACCAGGACTATATGACACCGTATGCATACTCGCTCCCGTACCATTTCCGACGTGTTTGGCGCCGGACTTTTGGCGACACCGACGCCCTCAAGAGCTGAGAAAGTTTGTTTGTGGCAAGCAAATCGGGTACAGTGTACACACCGAAAAGCAAGCAGAGCGAACAGAACTAATGACAATATACAGCAATGTGATGCTCCAGGGCAATCTGCAGGGTCCCCGCCACATGGGCGCACAAAGGCACTGACAAACACCAGCGCACGCGTGCGTGCGCGCATACATACCCACCCCCCTGCCAAAAAGGTGCGGTTTGGGGCAAAGACGGGACCCAAAGACCCGTTTTCAGGCCCGTCCTGCCCCGACTTTTCCACGGTTACAGACCCCAAGGGACCAGGACTATAGTTATGACACCGTATGCATACTCGCTCCCCTACCATCTCCGACGTGTGTAGCATACCCACCCCCGCCCCAAAAAGGGGCCGTTTTGAGCACAGATCCCAGCAAAAGAGCCGTTTTCAGCCCCGAGCAACCCCAACTTTTGCACGGTAAAAGACCCCACGGCACCAAGACTATATCGTACTGTATGCATACACTCTCTCCCATCATCTTGGATAGGTGTGGCGCCGGATTAGTGGCGACACGAGAGCCCCCAAAGGCTAAGAAAGCTAGTTTGTGTGAAGGAAAGCTGGTAAGCGTACGCGACAAAAAACAAGCATTGCGCTAAAGAATAATGACAATATACAGCCATAAGATGCACCAGGGCAAAGTGGAGTGTCGCCGCTACATGCGCGCAAACAAACAAACACACTGATAAATACCAGCGCGCTCGCGCGTGCGCGCATGCATACCCACCCCCCGCCCGAAAAAAGGGCCGTTTTGAGCATAATTCCCAGCAAAAGAGCCGTTTTCAGCCCCGTGCAACCCCAACTTTTGCACGGTAAAAGACCCCACGGCACCAAAACTATATCGTACTGTATGCATACACTCTCTCCCACCATCTTGGATAGGTGTGGCGCCGGATTTGTGGCGACACGAGAGTCCCCAAGAGCTAAGAAAGCTGATTTGTGTGAAGGAAAGCTGGTAAGTGTACGCAACAAAATCCTCCATTATCCTCGATATAAAAGAATAAATCAAGTAAATCAAATCTCTCTCTCCCATCTCTCCCAATTTTATGATTGTTTATTACATCTGTCATGCAAATATTTTTAAGTTCATAGTTTTGCTAGATGTCATGCTTTCTGTCTCATTTTTTTGCTGTTTTATCAGTTTTTCTATTGCCTTGAATTTGTTTATTCCGTTTTAAATCGAAGATGTAATTATTCTATTGTTTCCATCGGTGATATCTCTTACTCCATACTCACAAACACAAACACATACACACACACTCGCTCATACACAGACACACAGACACACACAGACAGACAGACAGACAGACAGACACACACACACACACACACACACACACACACACACACACACACACACACACACACACACACACACACACACACACACAAACATACAGACACACTCGCACACACACACACACACACACACACACACACACACACACACACACACACACACACACACGCACGCACACACACATACAAATACAAACCATACACACACACAAACACATACATACACATGCAGACACACACAAACATACACGCACACACACACACACACACACACACACACACACACACACACACACACACACACACACACACACACACACACACAACACAAACACAACACACACACACTCATACACACATACACATACACACACAAACAACACACACACACACACACACACACACACACACACACACACACACACACACACACACACACACACACACACACACACACACACGCACGCACGCACGCTCGCACACACACAAACGCATGCACGGAGGTAGGCATGCACACAGTCTAACTAAGACCCTTTATTATCCTAATTACACAACAAACCACCCTTATTTTACCTGATAGGAGAGGCAGGGTGAGATGAACAGAGGGTAGGGGGAATATCTCCTAGGATACCGTGGACACTTATGCCATCTTTAGCCACTTGAAGCATTTAGGCTAGGCTTGCCACACCCCAGCACAGGTAACAGCAGGGTTTAACTCTGGGCTTGCCACTTCCTTTGACATCACCTCCACTGGCCTTTCAACAGTGACAGGAGGAAATACCAGCCACCTCATCTCTAAGTGATGGGTTAGAATGGGACCTAGTAGTCCAGTACTGGTCGATTTTTAAAAAACGGAAGATAGGAAATAATTGCAACAGTTACTTTTTTTCCTGTAAATTGTTAGAGTTTATAGTGATAAACAATTTGTCAAAAGTTGCCTTTGATATAGCCACGCGTTTGTTTGTAATTTACAAAAAATGTCATGGCGGTTCTATTTTTAGAACTGCACTACTGTCACCCCAAATACAGCGGTGTAACCATTCCTTAGAGAGGTTTTCTCCCGATTCACATTAAAAGAACATCACATGGCATCTTGAATGTGAAAATACGCATATATTTCAATAAAATACCTACATCTTTAGCTTAAAGTACATAACAAATCAATTCAGTGGTTATTGTTTCCACCTTAGCACTGCACCAAAACCTGTTACATGTTCAGTTCTTAGAATGCACATGGATGTAATTATGGCATTTTATTTATTTATTTATCTATTTGTTTATTTATTTATTCTTTAATATCAAGGATAATGAAATAAACACTCATGTGCTTTTTTACATCCAGTCCCCGTGTGTGTGCAGTTTTGTAAATCTTGTAATCTGTTCCGTCCAGCACACAATAGCCTACTCTTACAAAAAGCGGAACAGGATTTAACTGTGCGCAATATGTTCTGCGTGCGTTCGCATACGGGGCCTCGGTTTATGTCTAATTCGAAGGACTTTTGGGGAGAGTGGAGTCAGCACTGATGTTAACTCCAGGAGGAAAATCTCCTCGAACAGGAATCAAACCTGGGTCCTCAAACTGCATTCAAAACAGCATCAACCAGGATATGCCCTTGAACAGATCTGACCGGTAACTTCCCTGTCAACATGTGAGTAATGACATTAAGGAAAATGGCACTTCCAACAACTGCTGAAGACCAGATCCTGCCATCGTCGTCCTATGGAACCCAGAAAGTTCTTCACAGTACGGAAGCCACCTAGTCGCAGGACAATGGAACGAGAGGACTGTCATCTGGTTCACTGGCAACAATGATCTTGGCCTTCCAACGAAGAGGTTAATCAAAAGTAATGATTGGAATCACATAGTTCTGGCTTGCCAATGCTGACAAGAAGTAGAGTTGAAAATACGCAGCTCATGTCTGTGGGGTCCATATTGATCATCGGTAGAAAGGTGAAGCAGCTCTGTCCTGAATGATGATCATCACACACTGCCTGCAGAGTTCCTGACCATCCTGGTCGTGGGGGAGCGTAGTGGCCACGATACTTTCCATGGAAAGTCAAGAAAGGTGATGACAGCACTGTGGATTGTTTGAAGAGGGCTGTAGTCTTATTTGAGCTGAGAAGTGGATGATCTGAATATTTTAATAGGAATCCTCCCAATGGCTTATGACTGCTCAGCTGTTGCAGTAACATCACGTTTGATGGACCTGCTTGTTCTAATGGCAGGAGTGTCAGCAGCAATCATTCCCATGCTATGAAATGTACCAATACCATCTACTGTTTGAATGTTGTGATCTACGTTATCTGCAACAAACTGAACACAGCTGGCTGGAGTCAAGCCTTGTAAACCAATGCCTTGTGTTAGGCTTGCAGACTTTTTACATCTCTTCACCTCAGCATAGAATGAAGAAAACCCCAATTTGCTCAAAATGGTCGACAAGATATCTGGAATCAATAAGGTGGTGAATTTCCATTGCAAGACCCAACTGCAGTGGTGATATTAAAACTTTTGGTCTCGCTGCTTGGACAAGACTCTGCCCAATGGAAGCAATTTTCAGTTTATTATTTCTTTTTCTTTTTTTTTTTTACCACAAAGCAGTGTACTGAGGAACAGTGTCACAGATGGTGGAAGAAAGTCAACATTTTTGTCCAGGCTAGCAATGTCAGAACTAGAAGGGTAATCCTCTTTTGTGGAATCCATGGTCCTGATGTCTGACAAGAGGAGAAGGGCAGCTATTCTAATGATTCGAAGTTTTTCTTTTTCATTGTCTTTCTCTTCTTCTATGGAAAAGTCCTGGAGGATTTTCTCTGCAGTTGACCTAAAAGTTACTACATTTGTTTTCCCTCTAATGCATGTGACAATAATGGCTTCTCCAAATTGGTCTTCTAACTTTTGCTATAGATGCTTTTCAGTGTAAGGTTCTTTTTGAGTTCCAGTGTCTTAAAGAATGTCTTTCACTTTCTGTCTGAGATCTGAAAGAGTAATTTGTTCATTGTCATTTTCTTCTAAAAACTGCACTACCTTCAAGAAGGCTGCTGCCTGGTCTTCATCAGCTAGTCTTCCCTTTTTTAATGGTTGGTTGGATTTGCCACTTGTGAAGTTGCTGGGGATGTTTTTATTGCTTCTAAAATTGACGCTACATTGCTGTTGATATACAGTGTCAGCAGCATGCAAATCATTCACAGATTCCATCTGGCTTTGCACAGTTTGTGCCCACTTTTCACATCTTTCAAGACATTTTGGATGATACTTTTTTCACAATCAAAAGAACAAATAAAAAATATTTCTGGATAATCACTTCTTTGTCTGTCATATTTTGCTGGTTGCCCACACAGGAAGCATTCTATTTGAAAATCAAATGGTTTGTCAGCAGTTCTGCACTGTTTGGCAGGTGAACAAGTTTTCTCCTGCATGATGTTTTTGCTTCAGATGACATTGTACTGAGTTCTGATTTATGTAATCTATCCGGCACTTTTGGTGAACTTCTTGTCCAACATGAAACGTGTGACTATCCTCTCTCTTGGAACATGCCTTCTGAAGTCCCTGAACCCCTTGTCAGTCAGGATATACTATACAGTGTTATATCCGTCATGTAGCAGCTTTCCACATAAAGTGCAGCATTGCTCCTCATCTGAATGAGAGAGTTTTTAAGAAAAAGTTTTCTGTGACCACAGAAGTCGTCATATACAGTGGAGACTCATTATAACTATTCTGACTGGTGCTATTACAGATGAATCAGTTTGCTGGCCTGGGCATGCATCTAAAAATGTCATGATTTTATTGCTTGTAAACAAATCCCTGTTATAGGCCTAAATGATAAAAGGGTCCCAGCGTGAATGTGTTTTAATTCATTAATCCAAACTGTGACAAAATCTAAAAATTCTCCCTATATTATCTAGTTGTTTGTCATCCTTGAAAACATATTTGCACGCTAGTTTTAGTTTTTAAAAATCATGATTCATGGGTTACAGGGCATATGAAATAATTGTTCACACACGCGCACACGCACGCGTGCGCGCACGCGTGTGCACGCGCGCACACACATGCACGCATGCACACACACACACGCACACACACACACACACACACACACACACACACACACACACACACACACACACACACACACACACACACACACACACACACACACAGAGTAAAGTATGTTCTTACTATCAGTTTTTGATAAACACGGTTTACCATAACTTTTTTTTAACTAAACCAGTACACCACTGAAATTGACTCTGGTTATTAATGTTTCAATCATGTGGAATCTGTATCATTTTCTTCTAGAATTGTGTCTTATTTTCGGGGGGGTTGTATATGCGCGTGAATGCATGCATGCGCACGTGTTTCTGTGTGCGTTTTGAATAAGTGTGCATGTCGCAGCGGCCCTGCACAGTGCTGTGTTGCATCATACTGTATAATATCCTTATCATTATGTATAATACTACGTACACAGCTGTCAGTTTCCCCACTTTCAGCTTCTCTCAGTTCAGATGGGGACCAGCTGGTGCTAATTATAGCAGGAACTGACCACACTTGGAAGGAGCTTAATTTAGCACTCTTGCCTGAGTGATGTTGGATTTGTGGGCTGTGTGTATTGCTGTACCAGTTTTCGTTCTGACACACTTGCTATAGCCAGGCTGCCCTCTTCAAGGGTTGTTGTTTGCCACAAGAACCGAGCCAACCCACATCAAAGCTGCTAGTAAAGTGTGTATACACACAGTAAAACACTCTCTTGGTGCCGTGGGCGCTGTTGCTGTGCAAAAGTGGGTGTAGTACTGGACTCAAACTGGCCCTTTGTCACATCTTCTGGAAATGCGCCCTGTGTGTGTGGTGTGTGTGTGTGTGTGTGTGTGTGTGTGTGTGTGTGTGTGTGTGTGTGTGTGTGTGTTTTGTTTTGTTTTATTGTATTTTGGTTGTTGTTTTTTGTTGTTGTTGTTTTTTGGGGGGTATGCGCGCGTTCGTGGGCGCGCTTATGTTTGTGTGCACGTTTTCCTGTGTGTTTGCATGTTGCAGCAGCCCTGCACTGTGCTGTGGGGCATCATATTCTTGGTGGTGTGTATGCGCGCGTGCATGCGTGCATGCGTTTGTGTAGTGTTACGTTCACTGTACCATTTTTTGTTCTGTTACATTTGCTATATTCAAGACAGGCTCCCCTCTTTGGAGCTGTGGTGTCGCCACAAGACTGGCGCCACCCATATCAACGATGCTAATAAAGTATGTAAAAATAACCACACACACAAAAACACAAAAGTGTGCACACATGCGCGCGCATATCCCCCCCCCCCCCCCCCCCCCCCCAAGAATAAGACGCATTTCGAGAAGGTGTAACAAAGGATTGGTCACCAGACCAAGGGATAGATAATAAATAGATATTTAAGTAGATAGTGTGCGGTGTTCGTACCCCGTTTTGGATCAAAACTTGTTCCCCATCCAGTAGACCCTGAGTGGTGCTAGTCTTTCCGATGAGACGATAAACCGAGGTCCCGTGTGTTACACATCACTATTTAGCGCACGTAAAAGAACCCACGGCGACCCTGGCAAAATTCTGTAGAAAAAATCCACTCTGATAGGGAAACAAATACAGTTGCATGTAGGAAAAAAAATGGGTAGGTGCCGCACTTGTGGCGACGAGCTCTCCCCGGGAAGAGCAGCCCGAATTTCACGCAGACAAATCTGCTGTGACATAAAGTGGTACAAAATACAAAAATACAAAATAATGTCTTCATCATTACTGATATGCTCTATGTGCGTACTGTGGAGTGTTTTGCAATACTATTTCTATATCCTTGTTTTGTATCTTTAGATCCTCTTGCCAATACATTTTATATCCTTGTTTTGTAGTCTTTAGATCCTCTATCTGATCCGCCAGAAGCTTTGTCAGTTTCAACGTGTGTGTGTGTGTGTGTGTGTGTGTGTGTGTGTGTGTGTGTGTGTGTGTGTGTGTGTGTGTGGTGTGTGTTTCTGAAGAGAAACACACCAAAAACTAATGCATGTACGTGCAAAATTCGTAGGCGAAAATGCTTATTCAAGGGAAATAATAACGTCATGAAAACCGAGACCCCAGAATAGAGTTTGTTACCTTAGACCACTCAGCGCATAAATTGAAGTACGGAAGCAAAAGATCCTCCTGTCTACATGTTCAGGCTTGTGCATCTCTCTTGTGTTTGCGTGGGCCTGGCACAGTTGCTTCAAAGAATTGTAAACATTTTTAGGGTGGCTTGCAGTGCCAAAATGGGATGACTTGCGAGCGCAGTCTCTAAATCGGATAAATCCACTGGGACTTTATTACAATCTCAAACAAAATTTTAATGTTCTGCTTGATCTGAGATTGAGAGGTATTTTTTTGTAAAGAATGTGTCTGTACCTGAGGGGGGGGGGGGGGGGGGGGGGGGGGGGGGCACAGTTGGTAAAGATGATTACAGTCACAATAATGAAGTAGAATTTGAAAAGCTTGGCATGCAATATTAATATTTTTACACCTAAAGGAATGTATGTGAATAAATGCAATGAATTACAGCGAATCTTTTAAAACTAAACACACTTGCGCTAACGTGACAAAATAGAAGAAGAAGAAGAAGAAGAAGAAGAAGAAGAAGAAGAAGAAGAAGAAGAAGAAGAAGAAGAAGAAGAAAGAATGATGATGATGATGATGATGATGATGATGATGATGATGATGATGATGATGATGATGATGATGATAATAATAATAATAATAATAATAATAATAATAATAATAAATAATAATATATAATAATAATAATGATGATAATGATAATGATAATAATAATTTAATTAGTAGGCACCATCAGTCTCGGAAGACTGTGGAGTTGCGCTCTAGTGTTTAGAGTGCAAAGCCTGGGTAAGTAAGTATGGAGGGCAAGCTGTTACCCATGCAGCAGACCCCCCCCCCCCCCCCTCTCCACGCCACTGGAATGATCCATTGGAAAGGCAATGACCGATACGAATGGTTCCAGTACTGTAGCAGTATCCACCAGAACGTTGCCATATACAGCCCCGAGCCGTCCTGGGACTCCAACTCCCCGATTTTTCCTCAGGGATGGTGTCTAAACACGACACCTGTGTGCATGCT
>CM060322.1:65862000-65869500 GCA_030674155.1 Stramonita haemastoma
TATATATATATATATATATATATATATATATATATATATACTTTTTTTGTTCCCCCTAAATGTCTCGGCTATTGTCTAAACACGTTTATCATCCATATTGAGATTTTTTTTTTCAAATTTTGTACTCTATATTATAATAATCACGTGTGTCTATTTTTTGTGTGTAAATTTTTGATTTATGATGTTTTTAAGAAAGCCTGATAACTATGTTAGTCATGGTTACGATAGGATCATGAACATAATTTTATGACTATTATCATAATATTGATTGAGGTATTAGAGTATAATTATGTTTTAAATATTAATGTGCCTTATAGTGGAAAGATTACTCTTATGTTTTGTTATACGATTTTATTTAGAATTCAAGGCATATAAATATTTCCCTTAGATTCAAGTTATTGATGACATGCACGAGAACCTGTAAAGTGTGTGTGTGTGTGTGTGTGTGTGTGTGTGTGTGTGTGTGTGTGTGTGTGTGTGTGTGTGAATGATTACCCAGTTTATCAAAATGTTATATTCTATATGACTTACTTTGTTGATAGATGGTAGTCGATCGATGTTTTCAGTCATTTACCGCATCATATGCTCATGTTTGCTCTTTTTTCTTCTTTTTTCTTTTCTTCCAAATCAAAATCATCATTAATTCTTAACTTCTTATTTTCGTCTCTGAATGTGTGCCTTTCTCTATCATTACCTTATTATTCTATCTTTGTCCTATTTTTTGCATGCTGTTTGATACTTGGTATGGTTTCTTGCTCTTGGGATTTGGATCATTATTATTGCTGTTATGTAGTTAGAGGTTTATTTTTTATATATTGTTATCCCTGAAAAGGGCGGTGACTGGATGTAAAAAAGCACACGAGTGCTTATCTATTATCCTCGAATGAAAGAATTTGCCTTGCCTTGCCTTGCCTTACCTTGCCTTCTTTTCTCTCTCTCTCTCTCTCTCTCTCTCTCTCTCTCTCTCTCTCTCTCTCTCTCTCTCTCTCTCTCTCTCTCTCTCTCTCTCTCTCTCTCTCTCTCTCTCCAACGTTGGCTAGTGTGTATAATAAAGTTATGAGAAAATAAGTTCAAAGTATTTTAGATATAATCTAATCGTGGACAAACTACTGCGTTGAACGTAAGTTAATCAGAGCATGTTAAGAGCATTATTATTTGGGCAGGAGCAAAACAAAAATAAACAGCAGTGGCAACTATCATCACCACTACTACGACGATCACAAAAAGCACAGAGATCACGCTTACACACACACACACACACACACACACAGACACAGACACAGACACACACACACACACACACACACACACACACACACACACACACACACACACACACACACACATACACACACACACATACACACACACACGCGCGCGCGCGCGCGCGCGCGCGGAGACAAAAGTCTTTTGGATGCGAACGTACGTAGAACATAAAGCACAGAGATCACACACCACACACACGCGCGCGCGCGCGCGCGCGCGCGCGCGCGCGCGCGCCCGGAGACAAAAGTCTTTCGGATGCGAACGCACGCAGAACATCTTGCGCACACGTTGACTCCTTTTCCGCTTCTCGTAAGAGTAGGCCATTGTGTGCCGGTGGGAACAGACAAATATTTACACAACTGCATACACACTGGGACTTGATGAAAAAAAGCACATGAGTGCTTATTCTATTATCCTTGATGTAAAAGAATAAAAACACACACACACACACACACACACACACACATACACACACACGCGCGCGCGCAAGCACGCACGCACGCACGCACGCACGCAAGCACACAGGGACGGGATAGCCTAGGTGGTAGGCCTATGTATTTATTTTTTATTTATTTATACCACTTTAGGTCATGGTGGTATGTATTTATTTATTCTTTATTTATGTACACCACTTTATGTTACGCTGGTATATATATATTTATATTTTATTTGTTCACACCACTTTATGTCACGGTGGTATGTATTTATTTAGTTTTTAGTTATTTACACCCCTTTATGACAGGGTGGTATGTACTTTTTTTTTTTTATACTACTTTATATCACGGTGGTATGTATTTTTTTTTTTTTTTTTTTTGACACCACTTTAGGTAACGGTGGTATTTATTTATTTCTTATTTATTTATTAACATCACTTTATATAATTGTGGTATGGGTTTTTTTTCATTCATTTACAGGCAGAATCGCACTGTATGCATGAACCCCCCCATACCATCTTCCATGTGTGTGGCGCCGGACTTGTAGCGACACCGCCGCCCTCAAGAGCTGAGCAAGCTAGTTTCTGGCAAGGAAATCGAGTACAGTGTACGCACCGAAAACAAAGCAGGGCGCACAATAATAATGACACTATACAGGCATATAATGCACCAGCGCAAACTGCAGGGTCCCCGCCACATGCACGCACACAAACAAACACTCTGAAAAACACCAGCGTGCGCGCATGCATACCAAACCCCGTGCCAAAAGGGTGCGGTTTGGGGCAAAGACGGGACCCAATGACCTATTATACAGGCCAGTCCTGCCCCGACCTTTGCACGCGTACAGACCCCAAGGAACCAGGACAGTTTGGCACCCTATGCAAACTCCCTCCCCTACCATCTTCAACGTGTGTGGAGCCGGACTTGTGGCGACACCGAAGCCCTAAAGAGCCGAGAAAGCAAGTTTCTGGCAAAGAAATCGGATACAGTATACGCACCGAAAACCAAGCAGGGCACATAATAATAATGACACTATACAGTCATATAATGCACCAGGGCAAACTGCAGGGTCCCTGCCACATGCGCGCACACAAACAAACGCACTGAAAAACACCAGTGGGAAACGCGTGCGCGCTTGCATACCCAAGCCAATGCCAAAAAGGTGCGGTTCGGGGCAAAGACGGGACCCAACGACCCGTTTTCAGGCACGTTCTGCTCCGACTTTTGCATGCTTTCAGACCCCAAGGCACAAGGACAGTATGGCACTGTATGCATACTCGCTCCCCTAACATCTTCGACGTGTGTGGCGCCGGACTTGTGGCGACACCGACGCCATCAAGAGCTGAGAAGGCTAGTGTGTGGCAAGAAAACCGGGTACAGTGTACGCACCGAAAACCAAGCAGGGCGCACAAAAATAAAGACAATATACAGCAATATGATGCACCAGGGCAAACTGCAGGGTCCCCACCACATGCACGCACACAAACAAACGCACTGACAAACACCAGCGCGCGAGCGCGTGCACGCATGCATACCCAACCCCCTGCACAAAGGTGCGGTTTGGGGCAAAGAAGGGACCAAAGAGCCGTTTTCAGGCCCGTCCTGCCCCGACATTTGCGAGCTTACAGACCCCAAGGCACCAGGACAATATCATGGCACCGTACGCATACTCGCAGCCCTACCATCTCCAACGAGTGTGGCGCCGGACTTGTGGTGACACCGAAGCCCTCAAGACTTGAGAATGCTGAAATCGGGTACAATGTACGAACCGGAAACCAAGCAGGGCGCCCACAAATAAGTTGCGGTTTGGGGCAAAGACGGATCCAAAGAGCCGTTTTCAGGCCCGTCATGCCCCGACTATTGCACGCTCAATACCCCAAGGCACCAGGACAATCTGGCATCGTATGCATACTCGCTCTTCTACACTCCATCGTGTGTGGCGCCGGACTTTATTGCGACACCGACGCCCTTGAGAGCTAAGAAAGCTAGTTTGTGGCAAGGAAATCGGATACAGAGTACACATCAAAAACAAAGCAGGGCGCACAATAATAATGACAATATACAATAATATGATGCTCCACGGCAATCTGCAGGGTCCCCACGACATGCACGCACACAAACAAACGCACTGACAAACACCAGCGTGCGCGAGCAAACGCGCATGCATATCCACCCCCATGCCAAAAAGACGCCCTTTTGGACAAAGACGGGACCCAAAGAGCCGTTTTCGGGCCCGTCCTGCCCCGACTTTTCCACGGTTACAGACACCAAAAAACCAGGACAGTATGGCACCGTATGCACATTCGCCCCACAACCATCTCCGACGTGTGTGGCGCCGGACTTGTGGCGACACCGACGCCCCCAAGAGCCGAAAAAGCTAGTTTGTGACAAGGAAATGGGGTACAGTGTACGCACCGAAAACCAAGAAGGGCGCTCAAAAATAATGACAGTATACAGCAATGTCATGCAGCAAGGCAATCTGCAGGGTCCCTGCCACATGCGTGCACACAAACAAACGCACTGACAAAAACCAGAGCGCGAGCGCGCTCGCGCATGCATACCCACCCCCCTTCCGAAAATGTACTGTTTTGGACATGGACGGGACCCAAAGAGCGGTGTTCGGACCCGTCCTGCCCCGACTTTTCCACGGTTACAGACCCCAAGGCACAAAGACAGTATGGTACCGTATGCACACTCGCCCCGGAACAATCTCCGACGTGTGTTGCGTCGGACTTGTGGCGACACCGACGCCCCCAAGAGCCAAGAAAGCTAGTTTGTGGGAAGGAAATGGGGGTACAGTGTACGCACCGAAAACCAAAAAGGGCGCCCAGAAATAAGGACAGTATACAGCAATACGATGCACCAGGGCAATCTGCGGGGAACCCGCCACATGTGCACACACAAACAAAAGTACTGACAAACACCAGCGCGCGCGCGTGCGTGCATGCATACCCAACCCCCTGCCAAAAAGGTGCGGTTTTAGGCAAAGACGGGACCCAACGAGCCGTTTTCGGGCCCGTCCTGCCCCGACTTTTCCACGCTTACAGACCCCAAACCACCAGGACAGTATTGTACCGTATGCATACTCGCCCCGGATCCATCTCCGACGTGTGTGGCGCCGGACATGTGGAGACACCGACGCCCCCAAGAGCCGAGAAAGCTAGTTTGAAATTATTATTGGACACTGTACCCTGTTTCTAGGTGACAAACTTGGCTCTGTACAAGCGGGGTTGAAATCTTCCGGGCCGTGGAGTCGCCACAATTCCAGTGCCACACACATCAAAAATGGTTGTCCAGTTTGTCTGCATAAAGTAGAATACGGTGGTGGTGCCCTGGGCTCTGGAACTGCGGAAAAGTGCGGGCGGCAAGGTCCCAAAAACGGCGTTTGCGTCACAATGCTTCTACTTCTTTAGCTCTTATTCATGGGAGGGTGGGTATTCTTGCGCGCGTGCGTGCGTTCGCTGGTGTTTGTGTGTGCGGTTTTTTGTGTTTGTACGTGTGGAGAGGACCCTACAGATTACTGTGGTGCATGATATTGTATGAAATTATTATTGGATGGTGTTGTAGGGGTGATTTTTGGGTACACTGTACTCTGTTTCTAGGCGACAAACTTGGCTCTGTACAAGCGGGGTTGCCATCTTCCGGGCCGTGGTGTGCGCCACAATTCCAGTGCCACACACATCAAAAATTGTTGTCCAGATTGTCTGCATAAAGTAGAATACGGTGGTGGTGCCCTGGGCTCTAAAACTGCGGAAAAGTGCGGGCGGCAAGGTCCCGAAAACGGCGTTTGCGTCACAATGCTTGTAGTTCTTTAGCTCTTATTCATGGGAGGGTGGGTATGCATGCGCGCGTGCGTTTGCTCGCTGGTGTTTGTGTGTGCGGTTTTTTTGTGTTTGTGCGTGTGGAGGGGACCCTACAGATTACTGTGGTGCATGATATTGTATGAAATTATTA
This sequence comes from Stramonita haemastoma, assembly GCA_030674155.1. Taxonomy (NCBI): domain Eukaryota; kingdom Metazoa; phylum Mollusca; class Gastropoda; order Neogastropoda; family Muricidae; genus Stramonita; species Stramonita haemastoma. The sequence continues at coordinate 65,867,655 of CM060322.1, forward strand.
TTGGATGGTGTTGTAGGGGTGACTTTTGCGTACACTGTACCCTGTTTCTAGGCGACAAACATGGCTCTGTACAAGCGGGGTTGCCATCTTCCGGGCGGTGGTTTCGCCACAATTCCAGTGCCACACACATCAAAAATGGGTGTCCAGTTTGTCTGCATAGAGTAGAATACGGTGGTGGTGCCCTGGGCTTTGAAACTCCGGAAAAGTGCAGGCGTCAAGGTCTCGAAAATGGCGTTTGCGTCACAATGCTTCTAGTCCTTTAGAAATATTTCCAAGATTTACTATCCTCCAAACAAAACTCAAAAATCATTTGGAGGGCCATTAATCAAGTAACAAACAAACAATCATCTTCCAAATCAAATGTAATCAAAGATTTTACTGCTGAACAACTCAACAATCACTTCATAAACGTTTCTACTAATGTTGTTAGGAATGACAATTCGAAATCCAATAACCTAAACATATTAAAACAATACTGCCAAGAAAAGCATATTCCCTCAAAACTCCACATACCATTTATTTCTGTTTTTGAGGTCCATAATTACATGATTCACATCAAACAGTCAAGGACACGAGGTCTTGATGGAATAGACAGCAGAATTCTAAAACTTTCAGCTCCAGTTATCACAGACTCTCTCACATATATATATATAACCAATGTCTTGAAAAGAACTATTTTCCCAATGCCTTCAAAACTTCTAAAGTGATCCCCATCTACAAATCTGGTGACACTTCAGATCCCTCAAATTATAGGCCAATTTCTATTATATCCCTTCTTTCAAAGCCCCTGGAAAAACATATAAATAAACACTTAGTCAGTCATATAGAAACTAACAACCTACTCCACCCTAATCAGTCAGGATTCAGACAAAATCACTCGTGTCATACTGCACTGACTAGTCTCATAGACAATTGGCTAACAAACATTAATGAAAATAAATTTTGTGGAGTATTATTTGTAGATTTCAAAAAGCATTTGATACAAATGACCACACACTTCTCATCAGAAAGCTAGACCTGTACAATATATCGTCAAATAGTCTAGAACTACTCGCTTCTTATCTCAAGAACAGACAACAGTGTGTTTCAACAACTACATCCACATCCAATCTAAAACCCATTCTTTATGGAGTACCACAGGGATCTATACTAGGGCCAATTCTCTTTTCTTTATACATAAATGACCTTCCTCTACATATTGCATCCAAATGTGAACTATTTGCTGATGACACAACCATACATACAAGCCATAATGACATTGACTCCCTTGCAACCATATTACAACAAAGCTGTAATGATCTTGTCAAATGGACAGATCTGAACAACATGTCTATTCACCCCCAAAAAACAAAATGCATGCTTATCACCACCAGACAAAAGCGACAAAATTTACCTCATAATCAGTTTCCAATACATATAAAAAAGGAAGCAATCGAACAAACCTCTCATCACAAAGTTCTAGGAGTGACAATTGATGAAAATCTCAGCTGGTTCTACCACATATCTCACCTATGCAAATACTTGTCCCAAAGAGTATACCAGTTGACTAAAATTAAACACTTCCTTGACTACCATTCAAGGAAATTATTCTTTCAAGCTTACATACAATCCTCAATAGACTATGCCTCAACCCTATGGGATTCTGCCAGTGCAAACACTATGAAACCCTTATCAAGTCTGTATAAACGTGCTCTCAAACTTATCCTCCTGAAGAAAACAACATTACTTGACGTGGATTATACTCAGTTAAGTATTCTCCCCTACAACAAAGACTAAAATATAACAAGGGCATCATGATGTTTAAGGTAATGGCAGGAGCTGTCCCCACATCCTTAAGAGATAAGTT
>CM060322.1:65872000-65877000 GCA_030674155.1 Stramonita haemastoma
TTATTTTCAAAAGGAAAATTTTCAGATACAACCATTTCGACATTATATCTGAAAAACATATCACATTATTCGATAATACACATCTTATGGATATGCCTCATATTCCTGTAAAGACGGTTGAAAAAATCTTAAAAATTAAAAAGCAGAGGAGAAACGGACACACAGACACTTAACACAAAACCTGTACACAACTTAAGACTGCAAGAAACTTGAATTCATAGATTTTTTTAATGGGAGATTCACAAGGTAAAGGTGTCCCATAACCTGTGTGGTCGTAGGAGAACGAAGCATCAAAGACCTCAACTTCTCTAGGGCCCAGCATGTTGAGGGCGGCGCCTATCTCTTCTCCCTCGCTGCTTTAGTTTCCATGTCCCTAAAGAGGGCAGGTACCCATTTACAGCTGGGTGAAGTGGGGGATTGTACTGAAGCCAAGGCGCGCAAACGGTCCCCCATATACATGGTGACCACGCTCGAAGCTGCTTAACCTTAGCTTGGGTAAAGCGCGTGCTCTGACCACTGAGCTACTCCGTCCCTAAGTCACATGTACATACACACGTATACCCGGATGAGACTTTAAACCGAGGCCCCATGTGCGAACGCACGCAGAACATCTTGCGCACACGTTAAGTCCTGTTCCGCTTTTCGTAAGAGTAGGCCATCGTGTGCCGGTGGGAACAGATGACAATATTTACAAAAAACTGCATACACACGGGGATCGGATGAAAAAAAGCACATGATTGCTTATTCTGTTATCCTCGATATAAAAGAATAAATAAATAAATAAAAAAAATAAAAAAATAAAATACCAATACGAAAGCATTCCTACCCCAAACTTTATTCCGTCTCCTATTGAAAAAAGAAAACTACACATTTTTAACACATCCTTCACTGCAATAGGTCTTATGTCAGGTATTGATGAACTACATGGATCAAAAATCAATAAACACGCACACTTACATATTTCTGTATCAGAATGCAAAAACTTCTACCTCTCCATACATCTTTGAGACACAGAGAGAGAGAGAGAGAGGAGAGAGAGAGGGAGAGAGGGAGAGAGTGAGAGAGAGAGAGAGAGAGAGGAGAGGAGAGAGAGAGAGAGAGAGAGAGAGAGAATTTAAACAGACAAAAACAGAAGAGAGAGAGAGAGAGAGATGAGAGGAGAGAGAGAGAGAGAGAGAGAGAGAGAGAGGAGAGAGAGAGAGAGAGAGAGAGAGAGAGAGAGAAGCTTAGAGACAGACAGACAGAAACGGAAAGAGAGAAAGAAAGAGGAGTGAAAGACAAACAGATAGAGGGGGGGGAGGGAGGTGGTGGTTGCAGAAATTTTATTTGGAGGATGACAGCTAAGCACTGAGGTGTTTGTTTACATACAGTCCCTGTGCTGTAGACCCTTATCAAGAATTGACGTCATCATCATGTAACAGGATGCTTTAGATTTCATATGGCTTGCTTGGCTGGGGGTTGGCTGGCTTTTGTGTTGGCTTTGTTTTCCAGGAAACACATGAGAAGAAGGAGGAGGAGGAAGAGAGGAAGAAAAAGAAGAAGAAAGATGAGAAGGAGGAGAAGAAAACGAAAAAGAAGAAGGAGGAGGAGGAGAAGAAGAAGAAGAAAAAGAAGAAGGAAGAGGAGGAAAAAAAGGAGGAGGAGGAGGAGGAGAAAATGATGAAGAAGGAGGAGGATAATAGAGGAAGAGGAGGAGGAAGAACAACAAGAACAAGGAGGAGGAGAAGTTTGTTCTTTTTCTTCATATGGACAGTTAGTTCTGTTCAAGCCATGAGGGCAGCTGTACTCTGCATGCAGGCCCTGCAAGTCATCACACAGTTGATCAATCACTGGGATGGGGTCGGGTCAGGTCAGGTCAGGTCGTCAGGTCAGGTCAGGTCGTCAGGTCAGGTCGTCAGGTCGTCAGGTCAGGCCAGGTCAGGTCAGATCGTCAGGTCAGGTCAGGTCAGATCACATCCTCTTTGGGAAACGTCTGGCGGAACGCAACATGCAGAATTGCAATTGCAACATGTGTTTTGTTGTCTCTTCTGTGCTGCATGTTAATTTTTCTGCACGTGTAGGTGGGAGAAAGAGGAGAGAGAGCGAGCGAGATATATATATATATATATAGAGAGAGAGAGAGAGAGAGAGAGAGAGAGAGAGAGAGAGAGAGAGAGAGACAGACAGACAGACAGACAGACAGACAGACAGACAGATAGATAGACAGACAGACAGACACAGACAAACGATTGAGAGTGAGAGAGAGAGAGAGACATAGACAAAGATAGGCAAAGACAGAGACGGACAGACAGACAGACAGACAGACAGACAGAGACAGAAAATGAGACAAAGACATACAGACAAAGACAAATACAGACAGACGAAAACAGACAGAGAAATGGCGGAAAGAGGGGCTGGCGGTGGGTGCGGACAGCCGCTAGCTAGCCCTCATCAGAGTGGAATGGCCAGGCTGATGGGTAATGATATTCTGCATGTCCTCATTAATTACCGATAACACAGTCACTGCTCACTGATAAGAGAAAGAACACTGATCCCACTGCCTCAGCCTGGGCCCCTAGGGTTATAGTTATCATCACACATGTATGTTGCCATTGCAGTCACCCCCCTCCCTCACCCCCTTCCCCCCTCCCCCTTCCCTATCACTATCATCACCTACTGACCCCGTATCTCCTTACCACGCCTCAACACGGGAAGTCTCACGCACTTGCAACATATGTACGCTGCATGCATGTACATGCATAAGTGCGCACTCTCGTACACACATACGCACGCATGTGGGCTCGCGCGCGCGCACACATACACATACACGCATGCACGCATACACACACATACACACAGGCGCGCGTGCGACACACACACATACACACACACACACACACACACAGCGCTTCTGTATGTAAGTGGTGTGTGGTGTCGTTACAAGGAGTCCTTGGCGTTAACTGGATTAAGCCATTTAACCGAGCGAACTGCCAACACTGATGCACCTGTTCAAGGGGATTCTTACTCTGGAGTTAACATCAGTGCTGACTCCAATCCAATCCAATCATGTTGTTTATTGCCCCGCCGACCACACAGGCCATATCGAGGCTGCCGCTTCGTCAAATTTAAAACTCAGATTAAAACTGTGCAACTATATACAGATTAAAACGGAGTATAAAACCAACTTGACTGTCCTTGCTTGTATCGACGCCCTGGTCAGCCATAAGGGTCAGCCCAACACGGGACTGAATTGTGGGAAAAACTCCCCAAAAGTCCGTCGGATGAGACTATAAACCGAAGTCCGTGTGCAAATGTGCACAGAACATTTTGTGCACATGGTAAAACCTCTTCCACCTTTCGCAAGAATAGTCGATTTTGTGCTGATGGCAACGAAGAACAGAATTTATAAAAACAGCAAGCACCTGCGCACTGAATGTGAAAAATAACCCACATAAGTGCTTATTTTGTTATACTCCAAATAAAAGAACAGATTGATGAAACAATCAAAAAGTAACTGTAAATAGTTTTTCAATTGTTTGGCATAATTATTACTTTATATAAATGATTTTTAGGGGGGGGGGGGTGGTTCGGGTTTTAATCACATTCAAGAGTATTTTTTCTCTGGAGTTAACATATGTGTTGACTCCACTCCCTCCAAAAGTCCTTCAGATGAGACTATAAACCGATGTCCCGCGTGCGAAAGTACGCAGAACATTTTCCGCATTCGTTAAAACCCGTCCCACTTTTCGATCGAGTAGGCCATTGTGTGCCGGTGAGAACAGATGACAAAACTGCATATACACGGGGACTAGTGTAAAAAAGCACATGAGCGACTATTCCACTATTCTCGAAATAAATAAAAGAATCAATAAATAACAGAATAAATAAATATCAACACAAATGAAATCACCACCTACAGTAACGGCAATAAAAGGATACCTGTTAGAAACAAAAAACTCAGTGGAGGCTGCTACGGTAATACGAGCACTCTCTGACCAAGGACAGGCTGCAGCATTCCACCAGAAGATCTCAAACCGTGATACACATTAATTTATTATCTCCGTTGAGCCTGTCCACATTACGATTTTTAGGGACACGAGAGGGGTTTGGTAGGTACACATCAGAGCAGACCATAATGGAGAAGACACACATCATGCTGTGTCCAAATTAGGATAACATTCACTTATGGACACGAGAGGGGTGTGGTAGGAAGACAACAGAGTAGTGCAGAGCAGAACAGAGCAGAGCAGAACAGAACACAGTAGAGCAGAACAGAACAGAACAGAACAGAGCAGAGCAGAAAAGAACAGAGCAGAGCAGAGCCGTCATAAGACGGAGCAGACACATCATGGTCTGTGCACTTCTAGACACGAGAGGTGTGTGGAAGATACAGGGAGACAGCATACAGAGCACAGCAAAGCACAGAAGAGAAGAATGGCGCAGAACAGAGCAGTAATAAGATAGACCAAACGCGCACCACAGCCTGTCCACTTTAGGACCACAGCTACTTAAGGACACGAGAGGGGTGTGGAAGGAAGACAGATTACAGAGCAGAGCAGTGATAAGTCGGAGCAGACACATCACAGCCTGTTCACTTTAGGACCAGAGCCATTTCAGGACACGAGAGGGGTTATTTACTAATTTATTTATTCTTCTATATCGAGGATAATGGAGGGGTGTGGCAGGGAGACAGATTACAGAGCAGAGCAGGGATAAGACGGAGCAGACACATCATGGCCTGTCCACTTTAGGACCACAGCTACTTAAGGACACGAGAGGGGTGTGGTAGGGAGACAAATTACAGAGAAGAGCAGAGTAGAAAAGAGCATAGCATAATAAAGCAGAGCAGAGCAGAACAGAGCAGAGTAGAACAGAACAGAGTAGAACAGAACAGAGCGGAGAAGAGCAGAGAAGAACGACGCAGAACAGAGAAGAACAGTCAGAAGGCGGAGAAGACACATCATGCTATGTCCACTTTAGGACCACAGCTACTTAAGGACACGAGAGGGGTGTGGTAGGGA
>CM060322.1:65882000-65892063 GCA_030674155.1 Stramonita haemastoma
TGACGTCGACATCACGTGTTCCTGGGAACTGTGCTCCACGCCTCACCATCCCAAGTGCAAGGACGTCAGTGATGGAGATTTGTGTTGTATACAGTGTTTGTTTGGTGGTGTATAGCATTGCTTGTGCAGAGTTCGAATGCAACCGCTTTGATTTTTTGCAAGATTCAGCGCTATATAAATAATTGTTGTTGTTATTGTTGTTGTTGTTCGTGTATTATTATTATTATTATTATTATTATCATTATTATTATTATTATTATTATTATTATTATTATTATTATTATTATTATTATTATTATTATTATTATTATTATTATTATATATTATCATCATCATCATCATCATCATCATCATCATCATCATTATTATTATTATTATTATTATTATTATTATTATTATTATTATTATTATTATTATTATTATTGTTGTTGTTAATATTATCATCATCATCATCATCATTATTATCATCATCATTATCATTATCATTATTCTTATATAGTTGTTGTTTGGTATGAGGACAAAATGCTGTAATACGTTTTGTCACTTTCCTCCAAGCTTGTCCGGTAAACATACGTTTACATATATTATAGGACCATATTTACACACACACGCGCGCGCGCGTACACACGCAAACGCGCTCACACGCGTGTGCGCACATGCACGCACCTGTTTGGTTAGTTGGTTTGTTGGTTGGTTGGTTAAAAACGTTTAGCTGCCTAACAAGCATACGGTGATGTTCTGGGTTCGATTCCCATCCTTGCCCTTTTTTCCCAGTTTGAGAAGAAAATCGAACTGCATGTAAAAGTTCTTCGGATGAAACTATAAACTGAGGCCCTGTGTGTGAACGCACGTAGAACATCTTGCGCACGAGTTAAAAACAAAAGGCCTTTCGGAAGAGTAGGCCATTTTTTGCAGGTAGGAAGAGATGAATTTTTTTCACCACATGGACACAGGTGCTGTGTTTAGAAACCTGCCCTGAAGTCGGAATGAGGCTACCTAAATGTTCGGGGGTGGGGGGTGGAGGGGGGCAGTCTGTATGCAAAAATATCATCATTGGTTGCCGACCAATGAAAACAAATCTAATGAGAGAAAAAAAAACAAAGCAATGTACCTATCAACCAACCAGCCACCCAACCAATCAACCAACCATCCAACCAGCTTACCAATCAACTAACCAACCAACCAACGAACCAACCAAAAAACCAACCAGCCAACCAACCCTCTAGTTTTCTGTCCCCAACAGAGGTGTGACTTTTTCACCACACGGGCAAACCAGGCCGAAGCCAAACTCCGTCGATCCCCTAGGGGCCAGGGCTCCGATAACGGTCACTTCGCCCGAAATGGCGGCGCGCGCCATCACTCCATCTCCACCCGCATCCGGGTCCTTCCCAGTCACGTGAGGCATCACCATCATGGCGGCGCTTCCGCTTCCGCTTCCTCTTTCAGCCATCATGGTCACCATGGCAACATGCAGCCTTCTGCAGGTAGGGGGAGGCGAGCCGTGTTTGGCTGTTGTGGATGGAGTAATGTGTGTGTGTGTGTGTGTGTGTGTGTGTGTGTGTGTGTGTGTGTGTGTGTGTGTGTGTGTGTGTGTGTGTGTGTGTGTGTGTGTGTGTTTTGTGTGTGTGTGTGTGTGTGTGTGTGTGTGTGTGGTGTGTGTGTGTGTGTGTGTGTGTGTGCGTGCGCGCGTGTGTGTGTGTGTGTGTGTGTGTGTGTGTCTGTGTCTGTGTCTGTGTCTGTGTGTGAGAGAATTGGGGGGGAAAGGGGAAAGAGTGGGAAAACTCAGAGAAGATAGAGGGGGAAAGAACTTGAAGAAAGAAAAGGAACGGAAAGAAAGAAAGAAGAAGAAAACAAACAAACAAAGACAAATAGAACCGACAGATCAAATCAAATCAAATCAAATACTTTTATTTCAAGGATTTAAAAAAATAGCCCTCCGCCTGCTTTTTTTTACACCCAGTACCCAGAAAGAGAGACGTAGAAAGAGAAAGACAGACAGAACGAAAGAAAGAAAGAAAGAAAGAGCGAACAGACAGAAAGAAAGAAAGAACAGAAAGAAAGAAAGAACAGAAAGAAAGAAAGAAAGAAAGAAAGAAAGAAAGAAAGAAAGAAAGAAAGAAAGAAAAGAACGAAAAGAAAAGAAAGAAGAAAGGGGGAAAAAAGAACGAACGAAAGAAAGACACACACACAGACAAACAGACAGACAGTCAGTCAGACACAAAGACAGAAACCAAACCCATAATAATGATTAATTTCACACCAACCTTTGCTCTGTTGACAGGCTTTGCTCGCCCCGAAGGCGGCATGATGGCTGCCTCTCCCAGCCCCCTGATGTACCTCAACCCTATCGTCTGCTCTTTATTCCTCCTCATTCTCTCTGTCTTTCTGGGGTTCTACGTGTCCTTTGTGCGCTCACTCGGTCGCAGCGTGCAGCAGATCAAAACCGAAATCGAGAGACAGAGGACCCGAGACAAATTCCTGTTGCCTGCCTGTCATGAGTAGTGACGTCACTGTTTCCAGCCTGTCGTGAGTAGTGACGTCACTGCTGCCAGTCTGTCTCGAGTGACGTCACTGTTTCAGGCCTGTCATGAGTGACGTCACTGTTGCCGGTCTATCGTGAGTGACGCCACTGTTGCCAGCTGTCGTGGGTGACGTCACTGTTGCTAGTCTGTCGTGAGTGATGTTATTGCTGCAGCCTGTCATGAGTGATGTCACTACTGGAGCCTGCATCAGTGTCAGCTTGGGGAAAGACCAGACTAAAGGCAAAACTTGCGCTTCCTCCTTCCTTCCTTCCTTCCTTCCTTCCTTCCTTCCTTCCTTCCTTCCTTCCTTCCTTCCTACTTTTCCTCCTTCCTTTGTTTCGTTGTTTGCTTGCTTGATAGAAGTAGTTGTTTTTTGTTATATAATATCAGAGCGAAGGGAAGAATCTGTGTGTAATTTTCGGCTTGTTTTTTTTCTCTCTTTTCCTTATATACCTAAACAAAAGATGAGAAGCAGTGTTTTCTGTAAATATATAAGCGAAGAGTAGCCTAGAAGTAGTGTTTTCTGTTGTATATTTACACTAATGATAATTGTAAACAGTGTTTTTTGTTATGCATATAAACAAAAGGTTTAAGCAGTGTGTTTTTTTTATCATACATTAAAGTGAAATGTGTAAGTATTTTTTCTGTTATAATATCTAAAAGAAGGACATGTGTAGTGTTTTCTGAAATATATGGTTACGCAAAGGTATAAGCAGTGTTTTTTTTCTTATACATCTAAACGCAATGCATAAGTCGTGTTTTCTATTATATATGTAACCTAGGATATTGTGTAATGTTTCTGTAAAATTTCTGAACTAAGGGTATTTTAGTGTTGTCTGTTATATCTCTGAACTTAGAGTATGTTAGTGTTTTCTGTTGTATGTCTCAAGTAAGGGTATGTGTAGCATTTTTTGTTATCATTTTCTGTTATATATTTTGACTGAGGGTATAAGCAGTGTTTTCTGTTTTATATTTAACCAAAAGATATAAGTATTGCTTTCTGCTATATTTCTTTTTTTTTTAATTCTTTTATATCGAGAAAAATGGAAGTATGCATGTCCTTTTTTACATCCAGTCCCCGTGTTATGCAGTTTTGTAAATTTTGTCATCCGTTCCCACCGGTGCACAATTGCCTACTCTTTCGAAAAGCGGAACAGGTTTAACGTGCACGCAAGATATTCTGCGTGCGTTTGCATACGGGGCCTTAGTTTAGACTCTCATCCGAAGGACTTTTGGAGAGAGTGAAGTCAGCAGTGAGGGGAAAAATCCCTTGAACTAAAAAAGGGTATAGCCTAAGCAATGTAGCTACATATCTAAGTGAAGGATATTGTGCAATGTTTTCTGTTATATTTCTGACGAAAGCTATGTGTAGTTTTTTTTCTGTTATATATCAAACGAAGGCTATGTGTAGCACTTTCTGTTGTATATCTAACCAAAGAGTATAAGTAATGCTTTCTGTTACACATGTAAATAAAGGGTATAGATAGTGTTTTCTGCTATTGTAATCATACCAAAGCAAAGCCTGTTCCTGTGTTGGCTTCTAACACGTGTTGTGCAACCAAAGGTATTGTAGTATGAATTAAATAAATATGTCAATAATGAATAAATAAATAATTATATCTATATAAAAATAAATTGCTGTCATTACAAACCCAACCCTGGTGCTTCTGTTAGGCCTTACAGTCTGTCTAGTCTACGGTGTGTGTGTGAGAGAGAGAGAGTGTGTGTGTGTGTGTGTGTGTGCATATGTGTGTGTATGTGTGTGTGCGTGCGTGCGTGTATGTATGTATGTGTGTGTATGTGCTTTCGCGCGTCCGTGTGTATGTATGTGCATGTGTGTGCGTTTACGTGTTTTTGTGTTTATGTGCGTGCATGTGTGAATGTGTGTATGCCTGTATATATGTATATTCATACGCGCGCTGTGTGTGTACACGTGCGCGTGCACGTGTGTATGCGATGATGTGTGTAGGTGTGTGTCCACGTGCATGTATCTGTGTATGTGCTTGTATATGTGAATGCATGAACACACGCAAGCGCGCGCGCAACCACACCCACGTACACACACAAACAGTTGGCATACGAACATACAATATATACACGCATACGAACATACATATGTACGAGCAGACACACATTCACATAGGTCTATATACATACACAAAGAAATGCACACGTACACACCTACATCCAGTACTATCTATAGCAAACTACACCAAAACATATGCCCCATATTCAAAAGAACAAGAAATTATTCACAACATTAAAAGGAAAACAATGGCTTAAAGATTCAAACACACACACACACACACACACACACACACACACACACACACACACACACACACACACACACACACACACACACACACACACACACACACACACACACACAGGGGCAAGATGTTCTGCGTGCGTTCGCACACGGGGCCTCGGTTTACAGTCTCATCTGAAGGGAAGGGGATATGCCAGGCCATTGTATCAGGGTCAGGGAGACCCAGAATAATTATTATGATAACTCTGCAGATAAATAGCTCACGCATCGGGTTTCCCTTGTGATGGTGTTCCTAGTTAGAGGGGTCTGAAGATACAACCCTCTGTTGCTCACACACACCAAAGCTACTCTACTCTACTCTACTCTACTCTACTCTACTCTGCTCTGCTCTGCTCTGCTCTGCTCTGCTCTGCTCTGCTCTACTCTACTCTACTCTACTCTGAATCCACATCGATGAAACTTTCTTCTTTTCTTTTTTCTTTTTTTTTCCTGAGCTTTAGCATCAAGCCATTTTTCCAAAACTCGAAAAAAATAGCGCTATATTTTTTGGATTGAATTCTAGCACCAAACCCAAACCACACACATCTAATATAACATTAGCGCCAAACGACAAATACCTTATGTAAACATTAATTCCAAAACGACAATGATCATTAACACTAAACGACAATTTTTTTTTCAATAAACATAAACACTAAGTGACAAATATATAAACATTAACACCAAACAATATCTCTCTTATGTAAACATTAACGCTAATCGAGAAATCTATTATATAAACATTTACACCAAACAATATCTCTCGTATGTAAACATTAACGCTAATGGACAAATCTATTGTATTAACATTAACACCAAACAATATCTCTCTGATGTAAACATTAACGCTAATGGATAAATCTATTATATAAACATTTACACCAAACAATATCTCCCTTATGTAAACATTAACGCTAATCGACAAATCTATTATATAAACATTTACACCAAACAATATCTCTCTTATGTAAACATTAACGCTAATCGGCAAAGCTATTCCATATACATTAACACCAAACGACAAATCTCTTATGATGTTAACATTAATGCCAATCCACAAATCTCTTACATAAACATTAACGCTAAACGATAAATCTCTTAAATGAACAAACGATACCTCCAAACTTAAAGATATCTGAATAAACTCTAGAATCAAACTACAAATCCCTGAAGAGAAAAAACAACAACATTAACATCAAACTATGATGGGAAGATAACATCAGAGAGTGGATTGGCCTTGAGTGGAGCGATCTGCTACAGAAAGCAGAGGACCGCAGGGTGTGGAGGAAGCTGGTTGCAAAATCTGTACCCCTACAGTACAAAGGACTACGACATAGGTGAAGGTGAAGGTGATGGACCACCCTCTGAAATCAATACTATCAATAAACTTCTAGACCAGCCGCCATGGCGCAGTGATTAGCACCTTCGCTTACAGACTGGAAAGTCGCGAGTTCGAATCCCATGAGTCATAGGGATTTTCCAGACTCCAGCCAGCTCCTATCCAGAATGAGTGTGCTGTGGGCTCAGAGGTGAGACTGGGACCACACAGTCGATCTTCATCCACTTTACGGATGCGAATTTGAAAGTGTTACTCAAAATATAACCTGACCAACACTGCAGGTGTTTGTATTTCTCGGGCCTGGTTAACACCGGGATATATTATGACAGTAAGCGTAGAGTACATTCAAAGGATATGCACTTCCATGGCAGCAACATTACATCATCTTCATTATCATTGATCATCATGCAATGAAAAAAATGTCGGTGGCTCCCGCTGCTCTGGTCTCATGGTGACCTCAGATTCGGTTTGCCCATACGCTTCTGCGCCTGGTGAGTTTGTGTCAAAGCCTTTGGGGTTGGGGGTTCGCGGGGGGGACGTTGTTGGAGGGACATTGTGGTGGTCACCACCTCTGGTGGGTGACTCACTCAGTCTGGCTCCGCGACTGAGCTAATACTGTCGTTAGTAGGGGGCTGAGTAGGTGGTGTCCTGCGTATGTTAGCTCAGAACAGGCACCACTGAACACCACCAAAGTGACCCAGCAGAAGTGCAGGGCCCCTCTGGCTGGTGGCCGCACGGAGGCCTAATAGTTATTGAGAAATTCCGTCCGGACTTCCGACCCTGAGGATGAGACACAACGAATCAGGGCATGGCTGTGGCGAGGAGATTGAAATGAGCGGCGTGGAAACAGCAGAACGGGAATGTCACAGAAGATGAGGCAGCAAAAAAATAAATAAAAAGAAAAGAAGAGAAAATCTAACAAACTACCAATCAAAAACACTTTCTGACATCAATCCACCATTCTCTGAAATACACGCAATAGTTATTTATTTATTTATTTTTCATCCTATTTTTTACTTATTATTTAATATTTATTTGTTTATTATCTATTCATTTATTCTTTTATTTCGAGGTTAGTGGAATAAGCACTCCTGTGCTTTTTGTACATCCGGTCCCCGTGTGTATACAGTTTTGTAAATTTTGTCATCTGTTCTCACCGGCACACAATGGGATGGGGGACGGGATAGCCTAATGGTCAGAACATTGCGCTCGCATTTTGACGACCCGGCCGGGTTCGATTCCCGTTCGAGGGGATTTCCCCCCTGGAGTTAACATCTACCTTGTACTGAAATATTAAGGCGTCAGTTTGTGTCTGTTTGCTTTAAAACGTGTTTAAAAATACCCAATCTATCATTTTGACCCCTATTACGATGCTAATCTTGACAGTTTCTCATTTTGTTACTTCCTGCAGTCTGTCATTTTAATTTGTAATAACTTTGTAGAGAAATGTCCGATTTTCAATCTGTTTTTCTTTGTATTGTACTGAATAGCTTTTTTCTTGCAGACTTCTAACATTTCAACAACTAAAAATTGACCGCTGGTGCAATATGACACATTGTGTGTTACTGGAGTTATAAAATCTACCATTTTATATAAAGCAACCTGAACTCAAAATCAGCACATTCATAATTATAAGCATCATGAACTCAAAATGAACACATTCATACAGGCATTATGAACTCAAAATGAACACATTCATGCAGGCATTCTGAACTCAAAATGAACACATTCATAATCATAGTCATCCTGAACTCAAAATGCACACATTCATACAAGCATTCTGAACTCAAAATGAACACTTCATACTGGCATCCTGAACATGAAAATGATCACATTCATACAGGCATCTGAACTCAAAATGAACACATTCATACAGGCATTCTGAACTCAAATGAACACATTCATACAGGCATTTGAACTCAAAATGAACACATTCATACAGCATCTGACTCAAATGAACACATTCATACAGGCATTCTGAACTCAAAATGAACACATTCATACAGCATTCTGAACTCAAAATGAACACATTCATACAGGCATTCTGAACTCAAAATGAACACATTCATACAGGCATTCTGAACTCAAAATGACACATTCATACAGGCATTCTGAACTCAAAATGATCACATTCATACAGGCATTCTGAACTCAAAATGAACACATTCAACAAGCATTCTGAACTCAAAATGAACACATTCAACAAGCATTCTGAACTCAAAATGATCACATTCAACAAGCATTCTGAACTCAAAATGAACACATTCAACAAGCATTCTGAACTCAAAATGAACACATTCAACAAGCATTCTGAACTCAAAATGAACACATTCAACAAGCATTCTGAACTCAAAATGAACACATTCAACAAGCATTCTGAACTCAAAATGAACACATTCAACAAGCATTCTGAACTCAAAATGAACACATTCAACAAGCATCTGAATCAAAATGAACACATTCAAAAGCATTCTTTTCCAAGGAGGAGAGAGCCAGGAAGAACTACATAAAGGTATAGCTTTTATGTTGAGGCCAGACTTCAGACATGTGTTTTCCCCTTCCTTTGTCCCACTCACCCCCTCCCTCCCCTTCCCCCACTCACCCCCTCCCTCCCCTTCCCCCACTCACCCCCTCCCTCCCCTTCCCCCACTCACCCCCTCCCTCCCCTTCCCCCACTCACCCCCTCCCTCCCCTTCCCCCACTCACCCCCTCCCTCCTTTCCCTTCTCCCCCCCTCAGTTCCCCTTTGCCTGGTTGAGGTTTAATGATGATGCCAAGCATTGATGGCGATGACTGACTGATCTGAATCATCTACAGAAAAAAACAAACTACAAAAGAACGACCAGCTGATATAACGCCACACCAAACGAGGCAGCCTTGGGACCCATGGCTTGGCACGGGGGCGCCAGCAGGCAGGAGAGTAAAGATAGCAGAATGCCCCCATCCCCCATCCCCTATGCATGCCTCTACCCCCTCCCCCCTCGGCACCCCCTACCCCCATCCCTCCTTTCTCAGAACAAAACGTCAGAAATAATGAGTTTTCTGGAACCCAAACCAGAGCTGTCAAAACAATGAGGCTGTTTATCTGTGGAGGCGAGAGATGATAGTTCTTATGTTCCTGATTGTGGTGATGATAATTATTGTAGCATGCAGGGTGTGTGGAAGTGGTGGGAAGTGTTCAGTCAGTACCTTCAGGATACAAGTTGATCAGGACAGTTTTCACACCGTCCTGCCAATACTGTTTTGTTTTTGCTTTGTTTTATCATTTGATTTTCGTTTTGTTTATTCTATTTATTTTGTATTTATTCTTTCTTTTATATCGAGGATGATGGAATAAGCACTCATGTGTTTTTTTTTACATCCAGTCCCCATGTGTATGCAGTTTTGTAAATCTTGTCATCTGTTCACATCGGCACACAACGACATACTCTTATGAAAAGCGGAACACGACTTAACGTGTGCGCAAGATGTTCTGCATGCGTTCGCACAAGGGGCCTCGGTTCATAGTCTCATCCGAAGGACTTTTGAGGAGAGTGGAGTCAGCACTGATGTTAACTCCGGGGAAAAAATCTCCTCGAACGGGAATCGAAAACAGGTCGTCAAATTGCGAGCACAATGTTCTAACCACTAAGCTATGCCGTCCCCTGTTGTTGTTTACGCCCTTCTGATACTGATCCGTGCTCTGCCATCTATACTTGCTACAGGAGACGGGATAGCCTAGTGATCAGAACATTGCGCTCGCAATTAGACGATCCGGGTTCGATTCCCGGTCGAGGGAATTTTTCCTCTGGAATTAACATCAGTGCTGACTCCACTCCCCCCAAAAGTGTTTCGGATGAGACTATAAACCGAGGCCCCGTGTGCGAACGCACGCACATTATCTTGCGCACAC